>JAVYIG010007756.1:0-97743 GCA_035222895.1 Strongylocentrotus droebachiensis
CATGCTTCTTAGATTTGCTTATAAATCAAACCTGGATAGCTATATAGTTATGATACTCAATCTGCTTTCACAGTGATAACACAGAAGTACTGGCTCGATCTTATGGCAAGCAGTTTTATCATTAAAACATATTTCTTGATATCATGAAATCAAATTCTTGATATCAAGAATTACCATTTTTTTATATCAAGAAATATGTTTTAATGATAAAACGGCTTGCCATAAACGTTTCATTATACTGTGACAACATATTTTTTGTTCTGTCTCCTAATAATGCAAGCTGATGTGACACTAACCTTCATGCCAGCTTGAAGCATACGAATCTTGTTTCCGATAGCTTGCTGCACTCTTTCTGTAGTACGACTTCTTCTTCCCTTGACCCATTTTCCCCATGGTTCTTTCTGAAAAGGAAACAGAAGTTATAAGATCAATTTCATATCCAAACGTACAGTGCGTCCCATAAAAAAACGAAACCGAGAATTATCGATGTTTTATCTTAACTTGATCACAATTATAATTGATAAATGACACATATTTGTAAAGCTTAGATTCTCCTCCGTCATTTAATGCAACTCGTATAATGCATATTTCACGCATGAGTGATTAAAATTAATTTGAAGAGAGGAAACCAAAAAGTCATTTGGCGGGCGGTATCTGAATTTCAAAGAGAAAATCACATTTCTAGAAAGTTGAGTTTCTGCCCTTTCATACGACACCTCAGTAAGGAGAAATGAGCTAGGAATAACAAAGTTCTGTTTATTTAAAGTAGTGCTTGCATTTACATAATTTTATTAAACAAATCCGTTTTCACTGGCTACCTGCCGTAGCAACAAACGGAATTAACAAAAGACTTAACTCCGTTTCGTTGACAATCAGTCGTAGACGAAAGACTTCATGCACGACTGATTGTCAACGAAACAGAGTTGTCTTAGTTTTGTCAATTCTGCCTGTGTTGGTACGGCAGGGAGCCAGTGGGGAAAAAAAATGTGTAAAAACACGTTAATTTTACCTTTTTTTGGAGACGGGCCGCCCCCCTGGCACTCAAAAAGGGGAAGGGGGGGGGGGGGCGCTAGTGTAGTTCCGTATCCATTTTTTTAGCAGTTTCATATCCATTCTTTTAGCAGTTTCATATCCATTCTTAGCAAAGATGAATAAGAATAGACATATTCTAGATCTAGATCTAGACCTAGATCTAGATCTAGACTAGACCCTATATCACATTTTCCACCTGAATTTGGATCACATCCGACATCGGGAACCTCCGTTTAAGGCTTCGATGTCGATGTTGTCGCTCAGTACCGTCTCTACGCTAGAATCTATAGCTTTGCAACTCAAACTGAAGCTATCACTAGTCCAAAATTATGCAAACTTCTCGTATGGTTTATGGTATCGTGCTGCGAGAAATGTGCATAATTTTGGACTGATAGCTTCAGTTTGAGGTGCAGAGCTATAGCGTAGAGATAGTACTGAGCAACGACGTCGACATCGAAGCCTAAACGGAGGTTTCCCAAAGTCGGATGTGATCCAAATTCAGGTGGAAAATGCAATAGGCCCTAGACATCTATATGATTATGATTCAAATTAGTAAAAAATTAGGCTAAAATTCCTTTGCTAAGCCTAAGAATGGATTATTAAACTGCTAAAAAAATGGATACGGACTACACTAGCGCCGAAGGGGGTGCGATTTTGTAAATTTTCGAGGGCCAAAAAAAAAAAATGTGCTCACTACCCCTCCTTCCCCCCCCCCCCCCCCCCAACACCCCCCACTGAGCGAATTTTCGGCGGCGCGATTTTCAAATTTTCGGGAGCTGAGCCTCAATCAATGACAATGAGTCCCGTTTTGGAGAATTCATTTTTTTTGCCATTTCCATGTTTTTTTACAACACAAAACTGAACCTGTGGGACTGAAATGACCACAACGTCGATCTCAACAGTAGTATATAAGGCGATAATATGGAACCATGGATACGTAATTCAGTAATTAGAGCCTGTCTTCGCTCCCCGTGTTCTTACAACGCTTACCTTATTCAGTTTCGAGGGATTCGAAAATAAATGATAGGTCTAACTTAGATCCAGTTTCTAGTAAAACATCAACATGCGAGAGCAGGCGGTTGTACAGAGTCATAACACAGATGGCGCCGTAGCAAAATAAAAGCTCTCGTTGATCGGTGGCGGAAAGATCAAGAACAGTGTCAAAGAGCTATAGGGTTAATTGTCATGATTGTGATGTCCCTTCCCAAAATCCCTGATGAGATCTTTCTGACGCGAGAAGCTAATTATAGCTCAGTGGCGTACGCAGGATTTTTTTAAGTGTGGGGGGGGGGGGGGGGGGGGGGTAAGGTCGCCTTTTTTAGATCAACCATTAGCATTATTTTTTTATTTAAAAAAAAAGGGGGGGGGTTAACCCCCGACCCCCCCCCCCTGCGTATGCGCCTGCATATATACACGGAGTGAATGAGTGGGAGAGCTTAGGATATCATTTTTTTTCTTCAGTTCGTTTCTCTCTCCTCCTCTCTCTCTCCCTCTCTCTCTTTCTCTCTCTCTCTCTCTCTCTCTCTCTCTCTCCTTTTCTTCTCTTTTTCGCTTTTAACTTCTTTTTTATATTCTCTCCTGTTCTCTTCCATCGTAATCACTTCCCCCTCTTATTTCTTAGGCTGCCAAAGGGTGGGGGCCGCGATTTTTTTCTGTATGTTTCTTCAAAATTAAAGGAAAAAAAAAACGTCTGAAATTACAATTTAATAATCTTAGTGATGAAAATACAGTGATATAGTGATGAGAAATAACTGGGTAGTGAGGTAATAATTTCCTATTATGTGATTGTGACATATTTTAGTCCTATACATTGTGAAATTGTGAACAATGAATACAGTTGTATTCATGTTCGTTTATCAAATTATGAAAAAATCTTTGTTATAATTACGTTGCAGTTTTGTATAAACTTTGTTATGTACGAAAAGGAATTGGTGTTTTGAGAAATAAAATCAATGAATACAAACAAAAATCAGTCTTTCGGTCAATCGTTATTACATTTATCTATCAAAATACACGTTTCTTCTCCCAGCTCAGAGATTAATAGCAACATTTTCCCGTACATTCTGTATTATTCCGGTTTATTTTTTTAAATTATTCTCATTAATCAAAGGAGAGAAAGAAAAAAGGGAAACAAATACATTGAGACAAGCTTCGTTAATCATTCATTATACGAGACACAATTCAATCTTCCTTTCAAATTCATTCCTGTAGACATGAATATCATATTGGGCAATTTATCATAAACAACTTTTTTTGACAGTTATCATCTCTTTACCATTACACTGATGGTGATTTATATTTATATAGCTGAATGGCTTCCGTTCCTGTTCGTACCGGTACCCAGGTATTGTGTTTGTGGAATTCATCAATGTAAATGTGATTCAGTGTTATGGTATGTGACTCTATTTTGACAAAGGAACCAATGATATATTTTTATCTGAATACCTCCTCAAAAATTTATTGGAAAATGTTTTGGAGACTAAAATATCAATGACAACTGAATAACGTTGTGCTGCACACACTGGAGTTGTTTCAGAAAAGTGATGCTCATTTCTTACATTTAAAGCCTCTTTCAGATATGAGGTATTAATCTTTTTATTATTAATCTGATAACCTCACTTCTGTATCTCATAACGCACAGCTCAGACAATGAATGACAATGACAATGACAATGACAATTTATTCTCATGTCACCCACATTGGGGTATTGGAGAGGTTTACAATCAGTTTTGAATTTGTCAATTTAACACCGTACAGTATACAATTCAAATCGAATGATGTTAATCAATACAAAAACACTATCGACAACGGTGAGAAGAAATTATGATGGTAATGATAATAATTATAATAATGATAATAATAATAACAATATTGATATTAATAATATTAATAATAATACTAATATTAATATATAAACAAAACGATTATTAATGAGAAGATTAATGGAAGCAATTGAAAAAGAAAGTTACTGGTACTTGTAAATTGATATTTGAGTTAATGAATTACTGGAAATATTTTTGATATCAAGTTTATATTGAACTCCTATAACATGTTTTGTGCACATACTTAAATTAATGAAAAGGAGCACTATTTTTCGACAGAATTTTACTAATTTAAACATGTTTGTACATTATTGGAGTTAAACAGCTGATCCATTTTCAGTGTATTGGGTCTTTTGTTAATTTTGTTATCGATGGACAATTTTCTGTCTGAACGAAAGCAGGGCATACAAACAAGTAATGAAACTCATACCCAAGTGATTGTAAATTGCGTACAATAACCTCATAACCTCATAACCTCATTTTCCTGGGAGTATTGGAATATCTACCGAATATCTACCAGTTATACAATCGATAGGACTTTTGTTGCGCTCAGTCACCATTCATTTTCATATTTAAAATAAAACTGCAGCATTTCTAAATAAAAATATTCATTTAGTTATTTTTTTCCAGCTGTTTACCGCGTCATTTCTGAATGAGCCTTAAAAAGGCACCGACCGTCTGAAATGCTTCTGTGTCTTTCTAACATAAATAAAAAACAATATCTAAATACTTTGCCGAGATTTAATAGAAGAATGTATTGTATACAGAATATCAAGGATAATAAAGTTATGAGTGTTATACAGTTAACAGTTAAATTATTCATACCCCTTGTAAATCTGATGTTATTGTGTTTTTTCATAACTCATGAATCATCATGAAAGATGGACTAGTTGATTTGGAACCTTTGTTGAATGCTTTTAGATGTAAGCTTTGATATGTCACATTATCAAGAACCATAAGTCGGGACAAATCAATTTTTCAAATACTTAAAAAAATTACAATAACTTGGTATCAAAGAGAGTGAATAATTTAGTTGCTAACTAATTGTGTTCTAACATGCCGAATGATCAATACATTGAAATTGAAATTGCACATTAAATAAGTTAATTTCACACAAGTTCTTCCTTAATTTCATTATGTCCAAAGAGCGCATTGAGTACAATGAATTTCTTTGTATTGAGAATCACCCCACTCGAACAAGAAATTAATGATCCATGTACATCCTTTGAAATTGGTACTCCCACACATATCCGTTGGTAAATTCTGCATGTTCACCAGAAATAGACACCATTTCTCTATAGAGGACTTTATCAAACCATATAGATGGGAATTGATTGGAGAGAAATACACTCTTATTTTATGTAAAGCGCTGTGAAACAACAGTTAGTTCGTAAGAGCGCTATATAAATGACTTTATTGTATTGTATTGTATTGTATTTCCACGGAGTCAAATTTCACTCTGAATGGCGTCAGCTGGGAGTCAACTCTATTCCTAGTTAAACTGACACGGAAAAGGAGTCATCTTGACTCTGAATTGAGTCAATTCTCAGCTGATGCCACACAATCCGAGTCAAATTGATTCGGAATCCGTGTCACTTTAACTAGGAATAGAGTTGACTCCCAGCTGACGCCATTTAGAGTGAAATTTGACTCCGTGGAAATAAGAGTGTAGCGAGTTTGCATATTTATGAGAAAAATATGTATTTGCAGCGCTGTCATGGTCGAGTGGATATGTCACCGGACTGTGGATCACAAGGTCCGCGGTTCGCATCCCGCCGCGGCACTAATGTCTTTTGGCAAGACATTGATCTACATTTACCACAATCGACCCAGGCGAGGTAAATTGGTACCTGGTAGGATTATTCCTTGAATTGCACTGTGCACTGATAACGGTTGCCCGAGCCAAAGCTAGGGTAATAATTTCCAAAGCTCTTTGAAAGCGCATATAGGACGTTATAATAACGTGATACTTATTATTAAAGCTACTGGCCGTAGCCTACGCTGACGATAGGCGAATTATTATAACAGGCGACAGGCCCTACAACTGACGACTGACGACAGGAGCAGCCTGCCGACGTCTGATCTCAGCTACCGCCTACCCCCTCCATTTTTTACCACATCTCCATTACTCATTCTCCATAAGCCTCCCCATTAGATGTCAGCTAGGACCCAACCCTAACTTTGCATTCTCCAGACCAAATTATCATTATTTTAAATTCCCGCCTTACTTGAGATGGCTCCTTCCCACAAACTCCCATTTAGGCACAATAATATGATGAAACCACAAATGCCGCCCAACCCACTCTCCACCCACACCCATTAACTTCATGAGACTAGAGAGAGAGAGAGAGAGAAAGAGAAAAAGAAAGAGAGAAAAGGATATGAGAGAGAAAGAGAAACAGAGAGACAGAGAGAGAAAGATGAGAGAGAGAGAGAGAAAAAAAAAGGGGGAAGAGAAATAGTATTAGTATTAGTAGTAGTAGTAGTAGTAGAAGTAGTAGAAGTAGTAGTAGTAGTAGTAGTAGTAGTAGCAGTAGTATTATAGTAATCCTGCACGTCACGGAAATAAATAAATGTTTGTCTAATTAGAAATCCCTCACCCCTACTACCCCTCCCCTCCCCCGAGAACAATATTTGGCTCTAGGCACACCTGCATGGGAAGCGAGGGAATGTACATCACGATAGAGAAGACGGCTTTTAACAAATCATAATGACGACGCCAGTCACATCCTTATATATTCCAGCAAACAAAGTTATTAAAAACAACTTTGCTTGAGACAAAAAACCTATATGACAGAAATGGGCACGCTTTTCTTGATCTAATTACAAGTATAATAATAGGGTGAAACGCCGATGATCGCTTGAGCGTGACAACTTGAAACCGTTGACCTACGACTTTGATGTACCATCATTAAAACTTGATTTTTATAATGAGTATTCCTCCCTTGAGATTAATTGTAGTTAATTACAGTCGAACATAGTGTTTGTCTGATTGATGTCAACTCGATTCGTTCTTAAAATAAAAGACCGGAAGTGTTAATGCATGGCTTGACAATACTCAGCTGGAAAGATACACAACAGTACAGGTTCGTTGAACCCAGCTAGTATTAAAGATGAAGTTGAGTTCTGGTCATGCGATTGCATTGTGAAAGAAACGGTGTGGAATCGACCAGAAAAGGTTGATCATCTAGCATATATTTTTTGTGTGTATTGCAAGGTTCTGGAATCATCCAAATGATAAGAAATTGGCCAAGTCTTGGTAAAGTTACAAACACTGTACACAGAAAGATGTATATGGGACTACACGAGCACGTGGCGAAAAAAACCTACCCCCGAGTTTTACGATGTACATGACATATTTAGAATATGAAGGCATTTGAAGAGCCATGCTTTTCAGGGAACATGTCTTATCTGATGTTCGTCCACACTTGCATAATAAGAATCATAACGCTCACAAATTATTTTTCACCTCTTCCCAGAACTCAACCTTCTCTTTAAAGATACTATCCCCCTGTCCACACACAACATTTTCCGTGATTAGGCGTGATTAGCTATACCGTTTCGCGATATACAGTTTCGCGATAGTTATACCATGAACCTAATATAGGTTCATGGTTATACGATGAAATTGTGTGTGTGGACGCTCACTAATGATACGTCGTATAACGAAACGTCGTATAAAGAAACGCAGGTTTGGGCATCGTTGAATTGTGAATTGAGAAGATTAGATGGGGGAACCAGTGAGCAGAGTGCATGTTAACTAATTGCTTTTACACTGTATCAGTAATAATACTGATATGGTATTTTTCTTACGCCTGTTTCATTTTTAACTGATCGTCTTCTTCTTTCTATGCTACATCCATTTTACACTCAAATTTTCCCATCAACATATTTTGTATTCCCTCATAAAATATTTAGAATTTGGACAAAATGCACAAAGGATCATAGCTTCAATGCATAAGAGATGTGTTTTTTAAAGCTTTTTTTAAGTAGATAAGCTTCTATACAAAATAGTTTGGTTTACCCTATTAAAATTGCAGTGAAAGAAAATCAATCAGGTCTATTTTAATAATTGTTTAATGAATTTATAATAACCGTGTTCATGTTTTTTAATCCATTACATGGTAGTGTAAGTTTTACCGTATAAAATGAGAGGTTCATTTGTATGAAAATTATAATAAACAATATCATAATTATGATTATGTTTGATTGTGGAATGATAACTGGTTTACCCCCTAAAAGAAGGAAATATGAATTTCCCCTCATTTGCACACAACATAAGTGCAGTGTAACTCCATTTTGGGGTGACATATGGCCACGAAATGTCATGTGACTTTGGAGATGACAATAGTCATGTGATCACAAACTGACTTGTTATAAGTAGAAAATGTTATAGAGATTTTTAACTGTGATAAAAATACGCAAACAAAATGGTATAAATACAAGAAGAAGTAGAAGAAGAAGAAGAAGAAGAAGAAGAAGAAGAAGAAGAGAAGAAGAAGAAGAAGAAGAAGAAGAAGAAGAAGAAGAAGAAGAAGAACAAGAAGGAGGAGGTGGCGTGTTTATAAATATGGTCATAATTAACCACTTATTTAAGTGAATAGCGGTGTCAGAAGACTCATATTACCGATATGCTTGGTCGATACTCGGACATACCTAATGAAAGGTATAATGTATCTACCATGACCACAATGCTAATTACAAAAAAAAAACTGAGAAGAAATTTCTTATAAATGGAGGAGGTTTCTCCCATTGTAATCACATCACTTGCCATTCCAGAAGAGAACCAAGATCAGAGGTTAAAGCTAACAGACCATCCTTTAGGTAAGATGAAGCTGACATATTTCGCATGATCTTCATGACTTGATTGTGAACTTTTCTTCATTGCTTATGTAATGGGGCATTACTACCATCATTAAACTCGTGTTTAGAATTGCACGAATGAAAAAAGCTTTGTTAATTATTTGTAATCCTTAAATCATACGTTCAATAATGAAAAATTGTTACTGACGGTATACCTAAAGCATCGACCATTGACTTTCCATCATGATGTTTTGTAACACTTTGACAAAGGGAAAATAAATACCGGAAAGAACAACAGAGAGAAGGATTGTATTTATTGTGAACCATTCTCTCACGCTTAAGGATGATTTGTGGAATTTTAAATAAATTAATTTTATTCTCGTACTTTCTTCTACAAGTCTGCGAAAAAGACCCTGTATGCTGGACTGAAAAAAATATGGATCGCTCTTTTGGAATTTGTTTGAACCAAAATTATATATTATACGATTAATGATGCATAAAAGGGTTATTGCAGGGCTTGGACATAATTTATTAGTTTTTCTGCTGACTCTTGCAGAATGATACTGTATATATTACGACGAATGTCAAATACTTTATCATCATAATTATGCTTGGTTGTTTTTTCAGACGCAAGCAACAACAATGGCATCCAAAGTTCTAATCGTTTTCCTGGCCATGATCGTAGTCACAATGGCCCAGCTGGACTTCGAAGACGACTTGACAGACGGGCAGATAGCAGCCGACATGGAGTTCATCAAGCGCGATCCATTCATGCAAGATTTCTTTTTAGCTGAGAAGCGGGGCAGGAGCATGAAGAAGTACAAAAGTGAGTATAATACTACCACCATCGCGAATATGTTCTGCCTACGGGCAATTTTAGTACCCTATTGTATATTGTATGTACCATAGAAATCATGTTTGGGTAAAGTAGTACGTCATCGTCATCGTCATGTTCGCACATCTCAAAGGATGACGCGTTCAAGGCATTGAAAGCCATTTCAGAAAACTATTACATTGACTGTACAAATCTTTATTAAGATAGCGTATGTAAAATTGTCAATTTTTGTCAATTTCTATAAGTGACGCACAAGGCTATTGCTATTAGTTTTACCTTTGATTGATTTCTTGAAGATCTTTGAAATCGCATCTACCAAATGTAACTTTTTAAAACATAAAGGCAGTAAGAACAGTGAAAGAATAAAAGAGACTACATATCAAAGTGTACAAAATATATACCGGAGAGAGAGAGAGAGAGAGTTCCCAGAACCTGCATAAAGCAAAGGATATGTACGGGGTATGCTGGTAAAGATACCGCAGAAAGGTTTGGAGGACATAACATCATGGACCTACTACGAGTGGTAGGTTCATACATATAGGCCCGAATTCACAAAGCAAGGTTTGAGCTCAGACCAAGGTTTGAGGTCAAACCTCCTTTTGTTTCGCCAAACCTTCTTTTGTTATAGTTTGTAAATAACAAAAGGAGGTTTGGCGAAACAAAAGGAGGTTTGAGCTCAAACCCGGTCTGAGCTCAAACCTTGCTTTGTGAATTCGGGCCACACAGTCTGCTACAATAGGGACAGAAAGAAAACAAAACAACAACAAACTAACAGAGAAAAAGCAACAAAGTAAGGCTTGAAAAGCAATTGGTAGAGATTATTAGAACTGGACAACTGTTTAAGTCAAGGTCATAAAGAACCCTTCCATCAATTCGTAACCAAATTACTCAAATGATCCTTTTTAAAGGATATTACAATTTGAATCCTTCTTTCGCGAGAGTATAATTTTTTATTCAAACAATAATGTTATGCTTGTGTCATCGACAAAGTTCCTTTAATCAATTACTTGTAAGTTGTAAATATTGTGATTGTATTTTAATTGATCTAATAAAACATGTAAATGAAAAAGAAAACAAATCTCCTTTAATCTAAAAGTAAAAGCTAATAATTCGAAATTTCTCCCAGCTTAAAGGTAAAGACCAGTAATGGTCATGCGATTGCATTGTGAAAGAAACGTTGTGGAATCGATCAGAAAAGGTTGATCATCTAGCATCTAGCATCTGCAAGGTTCTGGAATCATCAAAATGATAAGAAATTTGGCCCATTCTTCGTAAAGTTACAAGCACTATACACAGAAAGATGTATATGGGACTACCCTATCTCTCTCACCAGACCATGAGAGAAATAAATTTACCAAATATATGAATTAGTAGGCGGTTTCCCGGCAAATTTTTTATCATCATGTATTAGTCAAAACATATTCTTTCACATGATTGGTAATGAGAGCTTCCATTTCATTTTTTGAAATTGGGGCGTTGCCAATACTGGTCTTTACCTTTAACAAAGGATAGAGTTCCCAAGTCCCTCTATCCCCTACATAATTAGCGATCTTAACCCTCGACAATTCTTAATGATCTCAATCTTTGACCAATTTTGTTCTCAGTTTTATATACTATCCATGTTTTTTTATACTTCTTCATTTAGGAGGAATCAACATGATAGTTATAGAGGACCCTTTTACTTTTATACCCATCCCTTAGAGAAGTTTTATGAACTTTCAATTTTCGTCTCTCGGGGAATCACCATGGCCGTACTTTTTTTCGTTAGAATATTGATTTCTGAGAAAATGTTGAGGATGTCAGCTTTGATGATGGTTATAAAGGGATTTGTGAAGGTATAGTGATCATTCCTTCCCAGATTTACGCTCGTGACATTCATAACAGTCATGTACGAGGATATATTGGCATGTTGCTGGAATGTTATTTCCAAAAACAGGAAAGCACATAAAATTACATTGACTTCGGATTCTTTTCCTTTTCTATTTACATGACTGTGGAATAGCAGTTTTACTGTAGTGATAAAACACATGATGTGGATTATCGTTGAAGAAAAGAAAATTGTTATTGCTTTTTTCTCATTAAAACAGTGCAAATATGATTCATACTGTATGGACATTAAAAATGAATTTTATCATAAGCAAATTAACATTATGTAGAATAGTTTTCATACAGTCATTTTTAAGCTATTGCTTGTTATATCTTTATTAATTAATATATTATATATCTATTTATTTTCTTTACAGTTTGCGATACTCAGGCTAATCCTACCCAGGAATGTTGGTGCACAAGGAGAAAAAACAGAGTTCTCTTCTGCAGAGGTAATTTCTTATTTATCGTATATTATAATTAACAACCTAAGTTGCAAGAGATAGAGAGCAATTACCGTATATACTATAATGTTTTATTAAGATATTATAAAAATGCAACGATGTTTTTTAAGAACGATAAAGCTAGGCATAACAAAACAAACAAACCATATATTCATTACGAGGATACCAAGTACTTTGTTGCTGTTTATGTTCATGATTTTGTTATCATTATTTTTTATTTTTTTAAATGTTACTCATTATGTTTAACTGGGCCTCGTCGAAGACCACCATTATTAGTCATAATGAGCCAGCCTTTCTAAATATTAGAAATAAATAAATAAATCAATCAATCAATCAATCCGCACTCGGGTTAAGGCTATACATCTCTCGTCTCTCGTACACAGCCGCCAGGCTGAGTACAATAGGTTCATGAACAAACTCAATAAGACTTTATAGAACGAATGAAAACATGCACCATTTCTTTTATACGCCACTCCTAGATCCTTGTTATTTAATGTATAAATAATTAATTTAATATTGTTTTGTGTCATTATCGCTGCAAAAATAAAACAGAGACATGTGCACTTAGCGTACATAGAGATCAGTGAATAGGTACTCCAAACTATTGCACGCTTTTGAAAAAATGGAATAGTCTCAGTAAATGTGACGCGTGACCGCGTTTGACCAATCATTTTGATAAGGATCTAAGAGTGAGTTGCATAAGGTTGTTAACCTTGACAGTTTCTTCAAATGTTACTTCAAATCCTTCTGTAATCACGTTAAAGGATACGAATGGATGTCCTTTCTTTCTTAACCCTAATAAGGCCGGGCTATTTGAAGTCTTACTACGGCCGGGGGGGGGGGCCATTATGGCCCCCCCCCCCTAAGATCTCGGCCGTGAAACGGCCGATCTCCGCGAAAATTTGCACACATGTCAAGTGAAGTGTATAGAACAATATGACAATTTCAATTTTTTGAAAAAAATCCCTCATTTGCATATTTATGGTAATTTATGCAAATAACGTCATAAAATCACATTTTTACCCATAAATCCTATATTATTCATATTTAAGCATTCTTTTTCACTACATATATTCATTAGACCATTTGGAACAATAATACGACAAAAAAAATTGGAAGAGCCAGCTTATTCCTTATGTTATCTCTTGTTTTGATAATTTCTTATGTATTTCATTGTTTTTTAAACTTATTTATGTTATTGTTTTTTGTTTTTTTTTCATTTCTTCCTACAATTCAACTTTTTTGACTCCCAAAACAACCACCTAAACTTTAAACAAGACCCAATAAGCAATATTTTTAGGAAAAATGACATTTCCATATGTTTTGTACACAAATCACAAAATGAGCGATTTTCGGGCTGACATGCAAAGACAAAAGGTCACGTGACCTTGTAACTATAGGTCCGATTTTTTTTTTTTTTTTTTTTAAAGATGCGCAAGACTCTAAAGAAAAAAGTCAGCGAGCGGCGAGGCGCCATCCATATGCGTTCTCGAACAATCAGAAAAATCGTGGAGGGGGGGCCATAATGGCCCCCCCCGGCCTTATTAGGGTTAACAGAAGTCATTTTGTATCCTTTTATCCCATTTATTTCACAGAACAAGGCAAGGGAAACATCTAAATCATGGGAACAGAAACGAATCCCAAGACGTGCTGCGTGTAAAAGAATGTGGAATTGCCATCCATGTTTAACGACCTACACTTGTTTTCTGATTATGATTTAATTGTAGAATAAATTTCATTAAATTTCTTCATCTGCAGATGATTTGTAAAAGAAATACAAGATGCAAGTCTGATATTTTCCTGTGTCTCTTAGCAAACTTAAAGAGGAATATGTTAAACGCCACTTCCTTACATTTAGTGAAACACCTAACTTGAACCTTTGACCAAAGACTTAACCTTAACCAAATCCTAACCCCAACAATGAATTAACCAAACTCACAATCAAAGCTATATATAATTTACGAAATAAGGCATAATTCAAGAGTGCGAATGTCGCATTGGCAGAATAAATGAGAAAAGTAAAAGAAACAGAGAAAAATGGAGGAGAAGTGACATTAGAACAGGGTCATACAGACTTTCGAGAATTCGCTCGTCACATTCCATAGGAACCATTTTCGCAATATACAATACGTCATTGTTCGAGCAAGGCTATTTATATCACCTTATGCTGATTTTTCGAAAGTCTTTGTCATCGTGTTTAAGTGAGGTCATAGTGAAATAGTATTTGATGAGTATGTTATGATATGAAAAGAAGTGACATGGAATTAAGAGAGCGAAAACATCGGAGAGCGTGAGTGAGAATGGGGCGAGAGTTTGGGCAGACGTGTGTGTGTGCGAATGTGGGTGCATGTGTATGCGTATATTTGTGTCGCTGAAACCTGCTCTTGACACTGTGCTGCATAGCACTGTGTTACTTTAATAAAAAAAAGCAATGTATCATTCAGTGTTCGTTGAAGAGGTAATGATATCGAAATGCATCGACACGTTAAAAAATATTGTGTAATTCCATTGTGGACGGATAACTGCCCCACTTTTAACACAATGACCTCTTCAATTCCCATAATGTTAATACATATACAGTGACCACCCGATTCCCGTAGGCATTTGGTTACATTCTCGTGATGCCAATACCATTTTGTTATACAGAGGTGTTGTTGGCCTAATGGATAAGACACTTTATTGTAGATCAAAATGTGCGGGGTTTGAATCACAGCCCAACAATTAGGTCCTTTGGCAAGACGGAAGGCTAAGTCCACGCAAAAAACAACTTATGTTCCATAGAAGCAGAAAAATCAGACAAACCAATCAAAAAAAGTGTGAGCAAAATCGGAAAAATAATAAGAAAGTTATGCATTTTTAATGACATGAACAACTTTGAAAATCACAAGACAAATCGACAACTCACTCATGAGTCTGTGACGTCATAGCCCCGCTATTTATCAATTGCTTTATATATATTGATAATACACATTTCCTATTCCCCCCTAAAATCTGATTTCGTCACACCAGCATCCAAGTTATATTGATAGTAATGTGTTAATGTGTGGATGCACTAATATAGAGTAATCTGTTTTCAGTTAAATCAGGAAAAATTTGAATTTTGATAAACTATTGATATAAAAATCAATGATTATCAATATATAGTATCAATTCTTCATAGTTCATAAAATATTTTGTGAAATGTCATGCCCGCAATATGATACAATCATACAAATCGTATAAACTGGGCAAAGGCATGGGGAAATCAAATTTTGGGGGATAAAAAGGGAAATTGATTGGATAAAAATGTATAAAGCAATTGATAAATAGTGAGGCAATGACGACACAAACTGATGATAGTTTTTTCATAGTTTTTCATACTTAATTTGTTTTTCATAACTTCCTTATTAGTTGTCCGATTTTACTCGAATTTATTTTGCTCTGTTTCTCTTGTTTTTCTGCATCTATTGAAAGTAAGTTATTTTTTGGATTGGACTTGCCCTTTGATCACATATACTACTCTCCAACTACATGTAGCTGTACAATGTGTATCTAGTATGCTTGGGTGCTAGTTATTGTAGTGGTTCGACTGCTGCCGGTGCTATTCTCCTCGTCCTCCTCCTCCTTCTCCTCCTCCTACTTCTTCTTCCTCTTCTTCTTCTTCTTCTTTTGCTTTATCTTCTTATCATCATTATTATTTTTAGTACTAATAGTGGTAGTAGAAGTAGTAGTAGTAGTAGTAGTAGTAGTAGCAGAAGCAGTGGTAGTAGTAATAGTAGTAGTAGTAGTAGTAATACTAGTAGAAGTAGTAGTTCTATAGTATCACCACCACCACCAGTATCATCATCATACCTCTTGTTAAATTAAATTACCTTATAAAGATCACGAAATCGCCTTTCGATTCAGGTTTGTACTATAACTATTCAGTGAGCTGCATGGTGAATAAACGATACAATGTTTTATCAATGCCATAGAAACATGCACAGATGACTAAAATTACATTGATTTAGTATTGGTTTATTTTGTTAACGTATTGGATGTTCTTAAAAATATGTGGAAAGGTACTTATGATAATATTCCATTGACTGATGGGTTCCTTATTGATGGCAATGACCTTTATACGTGCTAGCAAACTGGCAAAGAGGACATAACATGATAAAGGGAGACTGTTAATATTTTCCCACCAAACCACACTCTCTTGGTTGTATTGTCCAACCTTTTATCAAATATTTGCACAATATTTTGTGCAAGCATTGCAGTTATTCTATGTTCGTTTGGTGAATAGGGGTTTTCCCTTCCTCCCCCAATCAGCATTTATTGTGTAACAAGGAGTTATGGTATGTTAGGCGTATAATGAAATCACAACATCTATATGCTTGTTGGGGGGGGGGGGTTCTCCCTCCTCTCACATTTGACCAATTATAACCAATATCCGACCAAACGCCATCTTTTTCCGCGCCGGGTGAGAGTGACATGTATAAAAGTGACTTTTAGATTTGCGTAGACTGCTACGTGGGACGTCCTTTTAAAGATACAATGTCCATTTTGCAGCCAACATCAAATTATGTAGAACTTTGCAGGAATTATGATTATGCCTTGTATGTCCTATCTGTGAAATTAAAACATTAGTAGTGTCCTAATATTCAAATTATGCAAAGAAACACGTTTACTTGCTAGACTTCACTGTCGGACACTATTGAGTGACTGACTAGCTTTTTCCATCTTTGGTAATAACATACATAAAATGAGCTGTAAAGGGTACATGAGCATTTGTCTATGTCAATAACCCACTTCTTGAAATAGCCAAAATTAAACTGATTGAATCTTTGCGCAGAATCAAACGTACGACCATTCGGTACAATGGTCTGAAAAATCAGACTATTACTTACTGGCTATATAACTCCTAAGTCGATTCGACAACTAATAGTCGTTATTTTCCCACTTAAAGACATTTTCAAGCCCCCCTTTTTTTAGGGAAGTTCTAAATTAGTATTGTCTTTCAAATTCCGTTATAATTAAACCTTTTCATTTTTGTTGGCCTGCAAATGGGACATAGTACTTTTAAGGCACTGGCAGTCAGACGTAGCAGTCCACGTTGTCGTCGTGCAAATCTAGTCAATAGTGTTCCTAATTCTGTGTTGTGCTTATCCATCAGAGCGCATAGGGCATTGCTGATCGACCCCACTTGGAAGTTGGAGATGAAAAGTATCGAACGTTATTCAGCGTTTTTAAGTCAAGTTCACACGCGGAAGTTTGGATGTTCTTTATGACTGCTCCTCTTCAACAAACCAAAAAAGCTGCCAGTTAAGTAAGGAAGCACGAATTCTCGAATAATTTCGAGTCGCATAATTAGTCGTCTTCCGTTGAAGGAAAAATGACCGCCAAAACTATGCTTGCTTTTATGTGGTTTGCTACGCTGGTAATGATGAAAGCAAACGGGTTAAACTTGAGGTCTTCGGTTGTCCTGGACGATGGAGGATACGCCAATGTCGCCGTTGCTATTGACGAGTCGATACAAGAAAATATTGATTTACTCACATCTATACAGGTGAGTGTATTTAATTGTTCTTTGGGTAAACTGGCTCTACCTGTGTTTAGGCTCCAATGGCTCCAACGATTCTTTATATATTTTTTTCCTCTCCTGAAACTTCATGAAATTGTTTCCCTGATTTTGCGATTCTGCTAAGACAAGCATTTTATGGTTTACATCCCTGTAGATCTCATACCTCCCTAATTGTCAGTGAGCTGCCAGGTTTTCAAACATGTATAACAAATAATATTTAAAACAAATACGTATACCAATTTAATTCAAGTTTCCGTGCCTTCAACTAACACCAGAGGAGTGTTATGAAAAATGGGAAATTACATTTCCAGTGTTTATTTTGTATAATTTCATACTGCTCTGATGTATTGTAGTTAAGGCAAAAGCTTTGATTCCAAGGCCAATTCTTGAAATCTCAAGACCAAAGTTAAAGCTAAGGTGTAGATAAAGAAAGTTTTTACAGGAAATGAGTCCTAAAATAACTACCGTGTGATTCAAAAAAAAGTTTACACCTAGAAATTTGCTAATTATCTTAAAAATCATCTATTAACAGTAAATTATTACACATATTTTAAAATATTGTTTTATAATAATAATAATATTGGATTCTTATATAGCGCAAATCATTTGGTATATTTTTGTATAGGACTAGGTTCACACACACACAAGGAAGAAATACAGAGGTTCACAAAGAAAAAATGCACATTGCTGTTCTCATTTAGTTAAACAGGTTTCGTTTTCGTATCACTAAAACACATGTCATCAAGTTTTCGATAGCATTTCCTAAAAACTCTATTACCATGTTTCTTTTCAAATAAAATTACCAATCCCGTAAACAATAATTATCAAGAATAGTATACACAACTGAAGAGTTCTCCTAGCAGTAAATATTACAATACGTTAAACTAACACATTATTTGAAACTTTGGAAACAAATCAATTCCAATTTTTTGGTCCAATGGAATTTTTTCATTAAACTTTACAGAACATAATGTAATTTCTAATCACTTTTCTGCCTTTCACTCTCGCAAACGTTCATTCATTGAATTATTGTAGACTTCAAGCTTTAGAAAATACACGAAGTACATTTTAACAATTTATTTGTATGAGTACTCGAAGCAGCCGTTTGCTAAAATACTGATGGAAAATAGCGCGTATAATTATTTAAATATACTTGTATAGAAACAATAATGAAGACACAAAAAAGTGATTTGTCAGCTTCTTTGAAACGGGGAGGGAAAGCAAACCGATTGTGAATACACCATTCACCAGTTTAGGGAGGGACCTCTTCGACTTCTTCTTCATATTATTAAATTGAATTCTAATTCTAATTCGTTTTTATTTGTATAATTTAGGAAATCTATTACATAAAAGTTGTACAAGTCTTTAAAGGAGAGCATCTTCAAAGCAGCCAATTACAGAAAATGACATGTTTCGAAAGATAGAAAATCTGTCACTATCATTTATTTTATCATTTTTACGATATCACGAGGCTCATCATTTTATTCGAACAATGTTGATTACATTTATAATTGTTATCTCTCTTAGGAAGTATTGAAATATAGTTAAAACTATAGTCCTTCATTATTTCACATTTGTAGACAAGATAAAGTTGTTTTAAATCAAAATACTACGAGAATAAAACTGCTAAGGGGGGGGGGTGGATTGGTAATATCCTGCTTATAATGATGTCCTTATGATTTCTGCACAACTCTTGCGTTCGAAATCAGAATAGGAATAAATGTTAAAACGGCGCGCTCAGTATAAATTCGTACAATACTTTCGAGTTTGAAATCAATCACTATAACAATTCTTGATATAAAAAAATGATTTTATGTCGTAAAGCAATGGTGATTCTTGATATCAAGAATTCATTTCTTGATATCAAGAATTCATTTCTTGATATCAAAAATTCAATTCTAGATATCAAAAATTCAATTCTTGATATCAAGAATTAGGAATAAATGTTAAAACAGCTTGCCATACAGCCGATTCGTCTTTCGGCCACATTTGATACAGTCACGATAGTGGTCAATATCATGCGAGCAGATCAGTTATGCCACGGAGAATCTCGATTCTAATCATGAACAAACATTGTGCTAAAGCTGTACATAATTATACAGGTCTTAATATTTTGGAACAAATTCAAAAAAATCATTAGGATCATACTTTTAAACGTATATTTCTGTGTGTATGTATAATTTGTTATATATTTCTTGACAGGACATGTTCAGAGAAGGATCCACGTTTCTCTACCAGGCTACTCGACAGCGAGTCTTCTTTAAAAATGTCACCATTCTCATACCATCCCACTGGACAACGCAACCGGAATATGGTTCTCCTGGTCGACTAACCTTTGACACGGCTGACGTCATCATTGCGCAACCCAATCCACTTTGGGCGCCTGAGCCATACACTCAGCAGATCCAAGGGTGCGGACAACCTGGTAGTTTCATTCATTTCACAGAGGACTTCATTACCGATGATGTTGTTGTGACAAAGACTTATGGAGAATTAGGTATTTTCTTTTTCATTGTCTATCTTTCTATCTTTTTTCTTTCCTTTAATTTTTGTGTGCATGTTTTTAGTGATGTAGATATTCATTATAGTTGCTGTTACGAAACTCGTCATAATGCTTAGACAAGGCTGATCATGGCTAATCTCATCGATGGAATCAATTCTGAGTTAACTATCCAAATAATTATTTGGGTTTTAACCCCATCATTTATCTGAAAATGAAGACATAATTCTGACATAATTCTGACATAATCCAACAAAACTTACACTGAATATTCAAGATTAGAAATAAATGACATGTGCCAACCGATTTTGGTAGAAAACGTAAAGGGGCTAAGTAATGAGATAGAAAAATAAGGAAATCAAGGTAAGTAGGCCCGACACCATGTGCGTAACACAGGTCCCTATAAGCAAATGAGAGTTGCGTTTTTGTGTTGTTATTGAAGATGATTTCCAGCAAGTTTTCGAGAGGTTGTTTTTATTTTACTGGTTCAAGCAATCAATCTACTGCAGGTCTGTGCAGGATAAACAATCCAGAATAAAGTATAGCCATGTTCTCTAAACATACGATGCCCATACCAGAGCTCAAGATTAGCTTCAACAAAGCAATATTTTTTCTTTTAATTTTATGGTGCATAGGTACATCGGGAATAATTATCACAAATATCATGCGAAATGTTAACAATTGGACAAGTATCTCAGTCAAAGTTTGTTCATTATGATTATAGTTCAAAGTAGTTCAGGGGAGATAAACACGTTTCAAAGTGGGATTGTTCAAGAAGGCAATAATTTTCCCGGTTAGGGAACTGTCGAGAATCCTGGTCACGTTTCCTATTCATACTCATTTTCAGAATAGCATGCAACACAAAAATATTCTTACAATAATAATCTTTAGGTGGAATGGTTTTCGGAATCAAAAGAAAAGGAGAGAAAAAAAAAAGCATAATTTTCAGAGCTTATCAACCTTACAATGGCATTAATCGCTGGAGTAGGGGAGAAGCAATGTTTTGTTGCGCTACGCGACACAGAACTTAGTTCTCGAATCGACTTCAATAGCTGTTATGTTAAATACAATTCCAAAGTTAATTACAACTACCTGTAAAAGAAAATACTAAAAGAAAACCTCACCCGAAGAAATAACTTAAGTTATTCTGAGAGATTTGCCCATTAATCTATAACATTCCCCATCAAAGGGCGCGTTCATGCTTGATTTTGACGGCCAGAATCAGGCATCTGTTACGCGTTTAGTTTAAAACACGATTGCGTTCATGCTCACTTTTGTAGAATCACCGAAAAACGGCGATCACGATCGCCGTTCGTAAACTCACAAAAAGATGCGTTTACAATTTGTAAACGCGTTTAAATGGGGTCAACGCACTGACCTCTAGTGGGTCTACGTAGCATGCGCACACAGGTTTGCGAATCCAGCTGAAGGCCACTTGCCTGGAGAAGTGAGCATGAACAGTGCACCGTGGAACTGCGATTACGATGAGCGTTTACGATGAGCGTTACAAATCGCTCATTCTGCCTCCAAAATCAAGCATGAACGCGCCCAAAAAAGTGTACAAGAGAGGTATAAAGCAAAAATAATGTACAGTTGCTCAACACGTCATGGGCATCGCCATTTTCTTGATAACGTGACGTACTATTTGAAGTCGTTTATCAAGTAAATATATTCAAATTCATGGACATCATCAACAAAACTTACACTGAATATTCAAGATTACAAATAAATGACATGTGCCAAACGATTTTGGTAGAAAACGTAAAGGGGCTGAGTAATGAGCATAGAAAGATATGGAAATCAAGATAAGTAGGCCCGACAGAATGTGCGTAACACAGGTGCCTATGAGCAAATGAGAGTTGTGTGTTTTTTGTTTGTTATTGAAGATGATTTCCAGCAAGTATTCGTGAGGTTGTTTTTATTTTACTGGTTCAAGCAATCAATCTACTGCAGGTCTGTGCAGGATAAACAATCCAGAATAAAGTATAGCCATGTTCTCTAAACATACGATGCCCATACCAGAGCTCAAGATTAGCTTCAACAAAGCAATATTTTTTTCTTTTAATTTTATGGTGCATAGGTACATTGGGAATAATTATCACAAATATCATGCGAAATGTTAAAAATTGGACAAGTATCTCAGTCAAAGTTTGATCATTATGATTATAGTTCAAAGTAGTTCAGGGGAGATAAACACGTTTCAAAGTGGGATTGTTCAAGAAGGCAATATTTTTCCCGGTTAGGGAACTGTCGAGAATCCTGGTCACGTTTCCTATTCATACTTATTTTCAGAATAGCATGCAACACAGAAAATATTCTTACAATGATAATCTTTAGGTGGAATGGTTTTCCGAATCAAAAGAAAAGGAGAGAGAAAAAAAAAAGCATAATTTTCAGAGCTTATCAACCTTACAATGGCATTAATCGCTGGAGTAGGGGAGAAGCAATGTTTTGTTGCGCTACACGATTACGGAACTTAGTTCTCGCATTGACTTCATAGCTGTTATGTTAAATAGAATACCCAAGTGAATTAAACTACCTGTGAAAGAGAGTAATGAAAGAAAACCTCACCCGAAGAAATAACTTAAGTTATTCTGAGAGATTTGTTTATTCTTGCCCATTAATCTATAAGATTCCCCACCAAAGTGTACGAGAGAGGTATGAAGCAAAAATAATGTGCAGTTGCTCATCACGACATCGGCATCGCCATTTTCTTGATAACGTGACGTACTATTCGAAGTCGTGTATCAAGTAAATGTATTCAAATTCATGAATGCTTCCTTCGCCGATTTGTGTTGTGATGAAGCATTTCATTTACCTGCTCTTATCCTTTGTATTGCAATTACCAGGACGCAAATTGCATACATAAGCTGGTGTTCTTCTTGGGTGATGTTGGAATAGACCGGTTTACTAACATATTCAAATTTTATGCATACTTTTTAAACAAAATATGTTCTTGACTACCTTGAAAACTTACCCGACATATCAACAAGTAATTATGCAGACTGACTCTCCAAGTACTGTAGTTCATTAATTAAAAGGTTAATGTATAAATCGTCAATTTTGGTCTCCAGGGAAGAAACACCAATGAATTTGAATATGTTAGAAAAGTTGTCAATTGCCTGATCACGTGTCTTTTCACCAATCTCCTGTAAAAACTATACGCCAATGTTAAATATTAAATGTAATTGAACTCGCTCGTGATTTCCATTTGTTAACTTTATATAATGCATACCTTGTCTGTCGATAACTTTGTACAGGTCGAATCCTAGTACATGAATGGGGTCATTATCGTTGGGGGTTATTCAACGAGTATCCTGATGATGTAGGTGATGCTGATCACGTGACACATTTCTACCAATCAATGGAAGATAAGATATGGAAGCCAGTTATGTAAGTAATTTCCTATCACAGTGTGTTAAAAAAGGATTTTTCCCCCTTATTTAATGAGAAGCGGGCTAACAGGGACCTTTATATGCTCCGTACGTTAAGAAGTTTTGGTGTAATCATTATTTTTTCTAACATGAATTATACTTCTTCAATTTGGTCAATCACTTGATTGTTTAAACTCAAACATTTGATATGGTGAATATTTGTACATTAAGGTAATTCTTTCCTTTTTTTAATTGAAGATAAATATGTCCTGTTCTAAATTATGACCATTTGTTTTTCTTCTACTAACCTTGTTCGTACACTGGGCTACAAGTATTCATATTTCTTCCAATTCCAAAGTGTGATCTCTGTATTTATTCGACTCAAATTTAAAATGTGGCCGGCCCCCCCGGGAAAAAAACGTGTAAAAACACGTAATTTTCCCCTTTATTTGGGGGGGGGGGGGGTTGGGCCCCCCCCCCCCCCCCCTGGCGCTCAAGGGGGGGGGGGTGCCAATTTTCAAATTATGAGGGCCAAAAAAAAAAAAAAAAAAAAAATGTGCTCACTACCCCCCCCCCCCCCCCCCCTGAGCGACTTTTAAAATATTCGGGAGCAAAAAAATAAAAAAAAGGGCCCCTCCCCCCTTAAGAAATCCTGGATCCGCGCCTGCTACCTCTATCCCGACCTATTTACTCCTAGAAAAATCCAGGAGTAACTCGCTAAGGCCATGTAAACAAATATTCATGTTTAGCGTCCCCGCCCGCTTTCTTTTGGGGACCGCCTCCTTTTTTCTTAATTTTCTTTTTTAAAGAAAAACAAACATGAAAAACACTGCTAAAATAACCATTTCGGATTTTTTTTTTAAATAAAAAAAAATGAGCCAGCGGCCATTATGAAAATTGAAAAAAAAGGAGAAATAAAAGGGCCTCCTCCTTCCTATTTTTCAAAAAGGCAGGACGCTAAACATGTTTTTTTTTTATTTTATTCGGCCTAACACGACTAGAGGGTAGTGTAAGTTGACCGTTTGGATGCTCTCAACTTACACCTGGGAGTATCCGTGACTTTTCACGAGCCATCTATACACAGAGTTTGGCCAACTTGGTTTCACAGGGTCACAACACGGTGTACATTCTTTTGTTTTGTGCTTGCTCAACAAAGCAGTAGTCGCCATATTGAATACAACTCTAACCGGTTTGGCCAAACTCTGTGTATAGATAGCTCTGCTCACACTTACACCCGGTAGTATCTTACGCTGGTCGGTGGAAGGTCGTGTTAACTTACTTGTGGTAAGTTGGTCCTAGTTAGAGCGTGTGGACAACTATATTGGTGTTAGTGAAAAGGATTAATTTACACCGACTAGCAAAACCCCGTCTGAGCAAAACTGAACGCATTTACACATAATAGTAAACCGAAAGAGATAACGAAACCATAATTCCTTCTGAGCTTAAAGAGAAAGAGAGGAAGAGAGAGAAAGAGGGGGTGGGGGGGGGGGGGGGTAGGGGTGGGTAGATCAGTAGCTGCCATAAAGATGGACAGATTCTGGTTGAAAAATTGGTTAGAATAATAACCCCAAAATGGGTGTTACTTCGGTATTTCTCGTTTTCTTATTTGCAGTTGCTCTCAGGAATTCCAAACGTCGGCAGCAAGAGTTGTTCCAAGAGGGAATCAGATATTATTTGGAGATTGCAAAAAAGAAATGATCGGATATCCAACGGGATGCATAGTCCGCATCATAGGAGCGGGTCAAGCAAGTGGATCTATAATGAACGGTCAACTAACAGTTCCTGAGGTAGGTATCATTTCTACTCAGATTCAAACCCGATGCTGTGTATAGGTTTTCGTCAAAAATCGGGTTTAACAAAATAGTTGGCCGTTTATAAAACTTGATTTGAGACCCAGGTCCCGTTAAAGTGAGCTGTAGAATCCAGATCCATGTGTGAGTTTAGGATGTTTTTTCATACATGATTGTGTCTGAAACAACAGGTGTTATGATGGTACTCAGTTTCATTTCAGTAGGTTACGTCAGCCTGTTTTTTTCTCGCGCATTTTGTTCCTCTAGCTTCGGTTTATATTGTGTGATTTCGGCTTTCTTTTCTTTCTTACTCAAATGAGTGGAAGGTGGAAATTTTAGAATGCCATAATTCGTTGTTATTCTTAAATATATGTGATGATGATGATGATGAGGATGATGAGGATAATAATGATGATAATCGTTGTGGTACTAATGATAATGATTTCATAACTAGCTACGACACTCTTGGAGATGATGATGGCATTAAGAATGTGCATACTGATTATAAGATTAAATAATGATGGTGCTTGTATATGTGATGATCAACGCATTTTATCACATTTTCTTATGTACTAATTTACTGGCACACAAATATATTAGAAACAAACACACAAGAAATCTCCTCCTATAACCTCGAAAAACGAAACCAAAAGATAAAAAAGACAATTGCGATATTTCGAGAGTGCAGTTAAGGGAGGAGGGGCCACTTTTCTTTTTTGTTTATCACTTGGGTTTAACAAAGGAGGCGCGGGCCGGTTATTCCCCCTCTCTAAATCGATAGGTGCCACGTACTCATATTGCGTGCTGAAGGCTCTTTTCTCGTTTTCCATGTCCTCTCCTATTTTATTTTGTTTCTCTTCCTGCTAATTTCTCATAAATATGAATGCTTCCTCCGCTCACTGTTCTGATATCTTTTGCCATTCTATTTAGATCGTTAATTTTTGCGACGATGATTCTGCTGATTCTGGCAACCTTCATAACCGAGAAGCGCCTAATAAACACAATCGACTTTGTAACTCAAGAAGTGCATGGGAAGTCATGAGGGAACATGACGATTTCAAAGGTTTGTCAGAATATTTTATACAATTTTTTTTCTTTTTCACAGGACAAATTTTGGTCTCTTCATTAATATTGCAAGTTCTGTTTTGTCTTTGTTTGTTTGCTCGCGTTTTTGTTTACTTCATTTAAATGTTCATAAACTGATTATGTGACTAATTTCAATAATGCATGTAGAAATCAATTACGTAGGAAAGATGTTAATTTTAGGTGAACTATTTATATATAATTATTATATTGGCAAGGAATACAGCTGGCAGGCATTACGTCTAATTTTCAGCAGTTTTCGCGCGCTTTGTTTCTTTAGCTTCCGTTTATATTGTCCGTTTTTGCTTCTAACTCAAGGTATACATTGTTTACCACCTTGGTTAACAATGGGGAATTTCCCTTGTATGGTAAAATATATATTTGCCAAACTACCTCCAAATGAAACGGTGTTGATTAATATATGAAACCGAATGAATTTTTATCTCCATATTTTCTTTCTTAAAAACATAAAACTGTGAAATTCCAAAACTCTCCACGTTTTTCTTCTTCTTGATATCATAGTCTTTCTCATAACTACTGCGATTATTCTGCTGTAATAAGACATCCCAAAACAAAGGCCCTTCCCCATTAACAGTGGACTTATAAAATTATTCATGCAGACAATTCTCCCTCATCGAACCTGAGTGTCGCCCAGATTGCGCCCAGTTTTGACTTGGTACAAGCAGGCACCGGAGATGAGTGCCGAGTTGTCCTTGTTTTGGACACGTCAGGAAGTATGAGTGTATGTATGAATTCATAGCATTAAACAAATAAAAGAATCTTCAACACTGATTTTAATCTAGTATCGGTCATTTTTCCATTGACATCGGAAGCAGGAAAATAGGGTTTTGGTTACGTTTAGGATTTTGGGACATTTTGGGTTAGAATTAGGAATAAGATTCAATTCGACGAGTAACTCGATTGCTCTTTGCTCTTATCGATTGCGTAACTTGCATTTAAATTTTTCACTCGCCATCCTTCGATAAAAATATTTGCGTGCGGCACCGGTTTTTCTGGATGTATGACTGAAATGACGGTTAATGAAGCAAGTGTATTGATAAGGGAGGAGTGAAAAGGGGTCAGATAATCTTTTTTATTAACGCCCCACCCCCTAGCTTTTCAAAAAATATTTTTGCATGTGCCCCCTGCAGCTACAATACTATTCCACTGTGTACCAGCGGTATTCTACAGCTGAGATTGTGTGTGTGTGCGGGTGTTTTTTTTTAATTATTACCTCTCTTATTCATGTTATTAGCATTATTATTAGTAGTAGTATTATCATTGCCATCTGTTTTTTATTGTCCTTGTGATTGTTTCTCATAGCTGTATGTATGTGATATTTTATCATTCATTTGGATGGATGCTTAATACACAGACATCCAATCGAATCGACAAAGTGAACAGTGCCGCCACTGCCTTTGTCAACCTCGTGGATGACGGGATATGGATTGGTATAGTAACTTTCACTGGCTCCCCGACCACACCACATGCATTGACACAGATCAATACTCCGGCTGATAGAGACTCACTGCGTGATATTTTTCAACTTACTGCCAGTGGAGGGACCTGCATCGGGTGTGGACTTGAAGAAGGTTTAGAGGTAAGATTCTCCGAAATAAATAACAGCTTACTCCAAAATTCTGAAATGAAGTGGCTTCCTCTCCGATAGCCACTGTATTTGTGTGTCGGCAAACCTGTATTCGATCTGTGAAGCACTTACTAACAAATTAGATGTATTTATATCCTGCATCAAAAAATTGTTGGCTTATGATTGGTTGAGAGCTCGTCACATGACCAGATTTTTTGAAATATTTTAAGAAAGTACTATAGAGTACTATTTGGGAGTTAAAAAAAAGTGTATTTTTTTTGTAAATTGAATTTTTTTCTTCTCCCAAATCTTAATTTAATGAAAACAAAATATTTTAAATCTTTTTTGATAAATTTTTTTTTTTTGTTCTAATTTTTTTTTCTTCCCAAAAATGTGGTTGTTGCTGTTTAAAAAAAAAAAAAGTTTGATGCAGGATATAAAACAAATATACCATGCCTTCTATTTGAAGTATTGGTTAAAACTATGGGCCTCGGTGACTCCAAAAGTACCATTTGCTTCGGGTTACGCCCCTCAGCAAATAGTACTATTGGAGTCACCTCTTGCGCACAGTTTTAACCAGAACCTCTCAAGACAGTGTATATTTGTATACTATTATCATTATTGTTATAACAATTATTATTATCATTACTACAAATAATACTATTACTACAACTATTTATTGCTATTGATTTAAATTGTTATTTATTTATTCATTTACATATTTTGATTATTGCCTGAAGGTTTTAATGGCTCACCCTTCTGGAAGTGCCGATGGTGGAATAATCGTGCTGATGACGGATGGGCAGGATAGTGGGATACAAAATCACATTATCCGTCAAACGTTACAAGATATGGGTGTGAGGGTCAATACAGTGGCTATTGGAGAGGATACATATGGTGAACTCAATCTGATTGCACAGGAAACAGGTAAAATAAGAATTAAAATGATTACCGAGAGAAATGTTAGACTAATGTACCTAAGGTTCTAGGACACCTATCCCCTGTACATCCACCCCCCAGATAACCACCCCAGTCAACTTCCCCCTACGTCAACTACCCCCTAGGACTACTACCCCCTAGGGCAACCACCGAATATTGAATATTGAATATATATGTTTCATGTTTAAGCTTACATTGAACGAAAACAAAGGCGTAGCTCAATCGGAAATCCCCATCGCTGCCCTCAAAGTTTTGAATTGTACATAGCGGTTGACAAGATGTCCACTAGGAATCGAATCGAATCCGATTTCCCGTCAAAGAACGCCACTGTCTTTACCACTGGGTTAAGAGGTGCTGGGGTCCAGTGGATAAGTCTCCGAACTGTAGATCCCATGATACGGGGTTCGAATTCCTGTCGCAGCACTATTGCCCTTTGGCAAGACAATAATCTGCATTTTCCAAACTCAACCCAGGTCTGGTAAATGGGTACCCGGCGGGAACTTATTTCTTAAAATGCTCGAGCGCTGTAATGGCAGCCGTGCTAAAGCCTTGGTAAGGGAGCGCCATGAATGACAATGTGCCACACATGAACTTTATACAAGATTCTAATATTAGTATTATTATTAGTAATGTTGTAATCAGTATTATTATCCTTATTTATATTATAATCCTTATTTATATTATAATAATTGTTTATAAATATTATTATAATAATTTTGTTAATAAAATATTCATTAGGAGCCAGATTCAATCGACCGACGGATTGAAAAACCTTCAACCTTTCACTTACTTTTTTTACTTACACACAACAGGACAATTATTATATTTTATATGTACATTGCAGGAGGAACAGCTATATTTTATCCAGATAACGGTGTTTTAGACATCGTTAGTGCTCTTACACAGACAGTAGAGATGTGTACAGCAGTAAACAGCCTCCGTGTTCAGGTATATCTTAGCATGTTCATAATTCATAGAGCTTTTATCGTTGAGCATTATATAGGCTACACTGATTACATGTATCGTATTTGGGTGATCAGTTACTTGTATAGTTTGTGGGTTTAAGCACGGACAAGATATTATTTTCTACAATTCATTGCTTTTGTCCACCAATATGTTCTTATAGGATTCGAACTTTACAATGAAGGGAGTATTATATGAGTGCCAGTAAATTTGCAAATGGTTTAAATATTCCTTAGTGGAGTAAAGAAAGAGAGTGCACTGTATGTGCAGAACCGTAATACACCAGTTTACGGTTAGGGGCGCCATTTTAATTGGCGAGTAAATAAAGCCAATGACCTAGAGGTCAGTGGTTTAAGCGTAAATTAAGATTGCGCCCATGCAAATTATGATGACATCACTGCCTGCGCGCTGCGTTGTGCGCGCACATCATCATTTGCATGGGCGCAATCTTAATTTACGCATAAAAACCACTGACCTCTAGGTCATTGGCTTTGTTTACTCGCCAATACACCAGTTTACAGTTGTGTGCGCCATTTTAAACAAAGCCAATGACCTAGAGGTCATGTATTTATGCGTAAATTAAGATTGCGCCCATGCAAATTTTGTTGATATTACTACCTACGCGCTGCGTTGTGCGCGCACATCATCATTTGCATGGGCGCAATCTTAATTTACGCATAAATACCAGAGGTCAGAGGTTATTGGCCCCGTTCCGGGGCCAATGACCCGATGTCAACTGTCTGCGCATGCGCACTGATACAACTGTAAACTGGTGTATTAAAATGGCGCCCATGTCTGCGCATGCGCACTGATAGATCCGTAAACTGGTGTATTTAATCAAATGACCTTATCACTGATAAGGTCATTTAAACCTGTTACTATGAGTTATTATTCATAGGCAAATTTGTGTTAATTAATCGGGCACTTACGAAGCAACTCCATGGTTTTTCCCAACTAGAAACGCGAATCGAATTTGTGTTAATGAGTATTAAACTGTTTTGTTTAAAAAAATATTTTACTTGTTTTCATGATGTTTCTTGATACTATAGTTGGTAGGTGAGGGCATTTCACTAGATGGCGGAGATACTCAAAATGGTAGCCTTTACTTTGATTCCTCAATTGGCAACGGGACGCAGTTTATTGTGACGTACACTATGTCTTCATCCGCAACCTTACCAGGTATATTTTGCTGTATTTGCTGTTAGTTTGTTCGATAATAGAGATGGAATACAGATTTCGTTAAATGTTTTTGCTGTGAGAGGTAGCTCAAATTGCTCGTCGTGTGCTTAGCTATAATCAATGTAAATTTCAATAGTAAACCACGACTAACTATCTTATATAAATTTGCAGCAAGCAGTAAACCGATCGATTTTGCGTGAACTGTACTATGAAAAGGGTTTATATTTTGTCTTTAAAAGTTATAATAATAAATCTTCTTATTTGGGCGGTGCTGCGATCAATGAATTTTAAGTAGAAGAATTAGATTTCAGTCATATAAGACTCTCAGCATTCGCATTCACCGAACTCCAATTCCCCTTACTAACTTGCACGCAACGAAACTCGTTGGCACATTTGGAAATTACTCGAGCTTGCTTGATCATGCTGAAGAATTTTCCTATTGAGGTGGTTCGCCTGAAGATACTAGAGGTGCGTGCATTACGTAAGACGTAATGGTTGTAATACTGAATAATATATTATCCACTGATAATACCCGAATGTTGTGTAAACATCCGAATGGTGTCAAATTTGTCACAAGAACTATCGATTATGTGTCTTTAAGATATAATATTTTGAATTTCTTTATAGGTGTCAATGTGGTAATCACACAACCAAATAATGCAACAATAACAAGTGGCAACCAGCAGTACACTGTCGACACAACCAGAAAAGTCGTCACCGTGGCAGTCGATGGCCTGGCCATGGTAATGATGTTTCTAAGTCAGTCTTGTGAAGATAGCTCTAAATGATGAAACAGACTTGCGAAAGTTGAAATGAAATTGAATATGAATTTTAAAGTTGTAATTCACATGGTATTTTCAAATAAACGAATAACTAATGTCGCTGAGATTTGCCTCCAACGCATACTCACCCTTTCACAAATGTCTCAACAATAGTAGGAAAGGCAGACAATTCAACATAAACATTTTTGCAAATACATTTGATCGAATACTAAGACTAACGAATGTAACTCCAGAAGGGGACAATGTAGCCCCTACCTACATTATTTAGAATAAAGAAGACGGGCGACTCGCCTTTTATACTGACTTTCATGAATGTTCTCTTTTTTACTTCGTAGAGTGGCAAATGGTTGTACTCCATTGAGAATGCGGTTACAGGATCTCAGTCTGTGACTTTTTCTGTGTATTCGAGGATCAATATGCTAAAAGAGGAAGAGCCAATCGTCGTCAAATCAACCGTCGGTAATTCAGTTATGGATCTATCTTCAAAGCTTGAGCCCCTGGCTGCCTATGCACAAATTAGACAAGGTTCACGACCTGTCGTAAATGCAGTTGTCCGTGCTGTCGTTGAAAAACCTGGTGGTTCTCCTGCAGATATCATAGAGCTTCGAGACGATGGTGCAGGTATGAAAAGAATTACAAATAAGGTGGGGTTTTTTTTGGTGATAAATCACCTGTATCTCCTCGATGCATGAGAATGTTTATAAACTAATGCTCAGAATCTGAATCTGTAAGTTTGGTTAACACAAATCCAGTTACGAAGTAACGTGCGAGGTCTACCCCGCCCCCTGCCCCCCCCCCCCCCCTCTTACCGCGATAAAACGCCAACAGAGGCAAAATCACATTTGTATTTCAGCTCGCTGGCTAATAGGCAGATGATAAAGTCATTCCTTTTGTTAACATATTTCGTATCTTACAATCGTTTTAGTTAGTGTCTGTGATTCCTTCACAATCTACTGACCTAATTGCCTATATTTGATTCTTATAGATATTTTGATCGTATATTTCAAACATCAAAACATCAAACTCTTTAATTTGTCCTATTTTTTCAAACCTTCTGTTTCTCTTATTTCTCTGCTTGCATACAAATGAACCTCTTACATAGGTCGGATTGCCGTAACTAAGCCGCTCCAATGAATACTAGATTACTTACTACTCATTTTCCTTTTTTCTTTTGTTTTTGACACAGGAGCCGACATAACGGCAAATGATGGCATCTACTCTCGTTTCTTTACAAATATAATTGGGGCAGGGTTCTACGGCATTCGTACCACCTATGAGAACGATGGTTCAGCGATTATTTTGACCAGGGCTCGAACAGGGATATCTAGGGTTCAAGCCGCCATTAGAGTGACAGATGATGGGATGATAATTTCTCCTGGAAATATTGGTAGGAAAATATATAATAAACTCAGGGAAAGAAAAAAAATCTAAAAATGTAAAATATACACAGAGAACGTTTATACTTTTTTTTTTCGTCTTTCAATTCAGTTCATTATAGATCCATTTATAAAACCTTGCTGGGCATGGACCAGTGGCTGTAAAATGAAGTTCATGCAAAGAAGCTTATTTTAAACCACTTGTCTGATTGCTTGTTTGGCCTCATTTTGAGAAGCCCATAATACGTGATATTTTAAATCATGGTATGTGTATTTTTTGTGATTGCATTAAAAATATTTTTGTCAAGGTCTTAATGTGGTTTAAAATGTGATTCTTTCATGCAACAAGGACTATAACTTCCTTCACATAACAATTAACGAGCATATCCTTTCAAATAACGAAATGATATGAAGAATACGTTCTGCCAAACCTTTCGCCCCTTTTGAGATCATGTTTTTTTGAGGTTCAGCTTTCTCTATTTCATTTGCAATCGCCTGAAATTATATACTCATTAAAAGTTTCTAGTATCAAATGGATAACCCAATTTAGTACAATCACTATTTAATAGGCAGAGATGGATGTACATACACCTCTCGCTAATTCAAATTCACAATGGCAAATGTGCTCGAGGCAACCAGAATTAACCATTCGTAAAACTCGTTTCAGGCTCATACGAAGTACGGCTTCCTGGAGTCGATTCAAACCAACCCTTGCAAGGGAAGCCTGCACCATCTTTTACCAGGAGTTCATCGGCGGGTTCAACTACGATTACAAACCTCCCTGCTGGATTCACTCCAGGCCAGGACCTGTTCCCACCTAACAGAGTCCAAGACCTACGGGTGACAATGACTCATGTGGGGAATCAAACTTTAGTCATGTCTTGGATAGCTCCAGGTGATGATCTAGACACAGGAACTGGTAAAGTTGATTTTCATCAAAAATAATACACCGAGAGAACTTAAGCTAAAGCTATGTCTTCATATTATAAACACTTCTTCTTATTCGTATGACGTGTTACAGCTAAAGTGTCAGTGGAAAGACATGCAAGGGTGTCATCCTTAAATGGAATGCCCCCAATGAGAATTGTTAAATCTTTTTATTTGACAGATTTTTGTTCTTCTCTTTAGGACAATTTTAAATGGATAGTATCCGCCAATAGATATAATTATTAACAATTAAGACTTTATCACCATCATTACATCAACAGCTACGTCGTACGACATCAGGATGGGTAACTCCTCCAGGCAACTCCTGGATGATTTCACCAACACAACCCGAGTTAGTTCATCCAGTATCCTAAAGGGCAACTTAACATCACCTAGTCCATCCGGATCATTGGAAACCTTCGTCATTATGGTCCCTGACATGCCCGAGTTGAACTCCTTCTCGTACAGCTTCGCCCTCCGCGCGACAGATGATGACGGAAAGACAAGCCAGGTATCGAATGTTGCCATAGCAACGTTCAGACGTGTTGTACCCACTGCACCGCCTCCTGGTCCATGCAATGGTATAACGTGTCTGAATGGTGGAGAGTTAGAAGACTCCAATTGCACCTGCTTATGCTCAGAGGACTTCCAAGGAAATCTCTGTCAACGTATGTGGACCACTTTTAGACTATATGATGACTTTATTCATGTACATAGTGAAATATCTTTAAAGTTGATCGTTGTTGCAAGTTTTGTTCTCTCTTAACAATAGTATTGTTATTGATCATCGTAGTATCGACAACATGCACAATTAATAAGTAATTAAGACATAGTATCTAAATGGTATTAACATAATGTAAGCGAATTCAGTTCTAATTCATCACTGTAGTTCTCTTAGAAGTTCATCTATCTTCATTCCATTTCATGTGACACATTAGAGCCATCTTAAGCTTTTACAAGATATCTATAAGTAAAGTTGTATGTCAGTAGAGACGAGTTGGAAAAATGTGAACCAAAAATTCGATGATTCACTGAATGCATTATTTGATGACACAAATGCTTCTTTAAAACATAGTTGTAAAAAGCTTGGTTTGAAGTAGGGTAAATCAAACGAGTTTTATGGTTCCTGATCAGTTGATATCATCTTAATAAATGATTACATTTTAAAGTCTTTTTATATGTCCTCTATCTCTACTTAGATAACAAATCCCAGTTGCGAAATGGTGTGCAGATTCACCTTCAAGTTAACATCGCTCAGGTATTGTAAATCATTTTCCTGTGTTCTGTATACAGGGTAGTCTCTTCAGAACTTAAAAACTGCTTTGCAACATAATAATAATCATAATAATGAGGCGTCGAATCCGCTTAAATCAAATGACCAAGAAGCACCTGTGAACAAAAAAAAAAGATCACACAAAAGTATCTGATTGCAAACAAAGGAACAAAAGTAAGATAGGACATTCACAAACGACAGAATATTTAATTATAAACCTAATTGAACAAAAAAGTTTTCAGATAAAAAAAACCCCTCTTCAACTGATCTACTATTACGAATCTCCCTCTCGAGAGAGCATTCCACACCTAAGGCCCTGTATGAGCAAAGGTTCTTTCCCCTATTAGTATTGAGCTTATAGAAGAAACAAGAAATCCGGAGTAAAGTGCATACCACCCTGGAATACCCCTTCCCTCTGCCCTAGGTCATCTATCACTATCACAGGGAACGTAAGACGTTCTCATGACGTAAAAGACGTTATTGTTTCTACATGACTATTGATTTATTTACTAATTCATTTGTCCATTCACTTATTGAGAAATATTATATCATATCATGATAGAATTTTATAAATATTTACATACAATATCCTATTGAAACGACAAAACAAGAAACACCGCAATTTGTATAGCTTTAAATTTGGTTATGCAGAGTGATTCTTATAAAATCCTCCCTCTTATCTTTCTTTGCCTCTATTCGTGTAGTGTGAGCGACTATTGAATCCCCTCATTAGCGCTTCAAGTGATCAACTAAATGTTTATTGTCTGAGCAATTTAGCGACCTGCTGTCCTGGTGGAGGTGTATTTGACAGGTAACATTTATATATTACTTGAAGACAATACTCTTGTCTTTGTCACTCTGAGGTAATATTGAAGGCGAGTCTGTACACAAAATGATTAACATTACACACAAATCTAACAATCATATTCAGAAGAACAATATGATGAAATGGATGACGCTCATGTTTAAGGATGTATTAATATCTTTTCGTATAATCAAGGAACCAAAAGCTCACCCCATTCTTAATAATGTCTATATGATTTTATAATTTAAGTTTGATTTTAATGTTTTCTTTATCAACTTTTTTTAACATACATATTAATCAAGCGCATTCGAGCTACATTCTTAATGTTTTTCCCAACACAGTAAATGCATAGGATATATACATAGGATATATACATAATTCAGTTACAATCTTGATGCGTACTTTATTGACTCATTTTCATTGAAGACCTCAAGGCGAGTACGTGAGAGAAGAGGATGTGATGATAGCAGATGGTTATCCAATACTAGCTGACCAATCGGACGGGTGCTATGTGGTTCTTTATGCCATTCGACCTAACGAACCAGAGCTTTGTATGGGGAGTGGCTCAAGTAAGCGTCGGAAGAGAAGCATTTTGGAAATACATCGCAAAAGGAGACAATTGTTAGGTAAGAATAAACCAATGATTATTGGTATCTTAGGAGGTCGAAGAGAGAGAGAAAAGGTTACTATTCTTCCTTTCTTTTAATGAAACATTTCACTCAATCTTCGTTAAAAAAAGAAAATCAATCAAACAACTTACCATTTTTCTATTCCCAGATGGCAATCTCTTGTTTTGTGTGAGTTCGACGGATTAAAAAAGTGTTGCTCTTAGAACAGGCCCACGTAAGACCAATTAAATATGTAATTGATTATGTAAAGCTATAAAATGATACACATCTACTTGTCTGTTCGCTAGTGCAACCGAGTATTGTAATGCACCCCTAATGTCCTTTGGCAAGACATTGATCTACATTTGCCACACTCAACCCAGGTGAGGTAAATGGGTACCTGGCAGGACTTAATTCCTTGAAATGCTAGAGCGCCGCAGTGGCTACCTTGCTAATGCCAGGGTAATAATCGGGGCAGCACCAGGAGCGTCACAACGTGGCGGACATGTGCTACATTGCGTTAGAGTATAATTATTATTGGGTAATTTGTATTTCTTTATTTCCATAATTAACGAACTGATTGATCTTCCGCAGAACAATTGGTTTATATACCTCAGAGCCTGCTCCTAGATGCTCTTTCTTCAGGGGAGCCGGCTCTAGAGATGGCTGTGGGTACAGACATCGACAGTATTACACTACCGCGAGTAGAAGGTGATCCTCTGATAGAACCATCTACTGTTCCAGCCTATCTGATCGGTGTTATAGTAGCCATTGTGACGTTTTCTGTTATTGTCATCCTCTGCCTATTCGTGTCTTGCGCGAGAATGTAAGTAGAATAATTTTTACAGGGCACCCTGTAATGACTTGCATAGCTAGTTGAGAGAGTGAGAGAGAGAGAGAGAGAGAGAGAGAGAGTGAGAGAGAGAGAGGGAGAGAGAGAGACATGTATTAATGTCACGGAAGTTTCTCCTGATTGGTCAGTCGCTTCATTAGTCCTCAAATAGTTCTCTCTGTGTCTTTGAAAAAAAATTAAAAAAAAATAAATTCTCTTTACGGCGTATTGCTATTATCTCCCATTCTTAGGTAACTAGATTGTTATGAATACGATTTTACTAGAATCATGAATTGTATACAGTAATAGTAATACCAAAAGGTTACGTGGTATACAATGAGTTTCAGTGTAGCTAACACGTCAATATGTTTGATGTATACGTAGGATCTCTATGGTCAATCTGGGGAGGGAACTATTGGGAGTAAACACCATGACCACATTCTCTACCTACGCTATGACGATTTAAAATCATCTTATGGACCATGAACCATAGACTTGTCCTTAAAACTCCTAACTTTATACTGCAATAACTCCATGCATAATATAAAGCTCAAAAAGAAAATTCAGCCAATGAATTCATGCGGAAATGAAGAAAAAAAGGCAACACTTCTCACTGCACCCCCATCCCCCCAAAAAAAGAAAATTGAAAATTGAAATCGATGACGCAGGACGGCAACTGTCCAAATCTGAAATGGGGGTCTTATCTTGGCAGTGGTGAAGGCGGTCCAGATAATGATCACCGAATCCGATTGGAACATTTGAATCTTGATAACAATAAAAATGCAAGATAATAAAATAATAAATCTTGTGTCTGCATAATAAGAAACCAACCGTTCTATTTTGTCTCTTAGGTCTGTCAGGAATGAAGCTTTAAAGGAAAGAGATTTCAACCGAGACCGAGAGAGGAGCTATGGACCAAGTAAGTATACGTTTTGGAATACAATAACTAGGATAACACACAATATATTCCACAGACAATAGAACATCTTCTTTCCCTAATTTGACTGGACTGTTCTAAACCAATTGAAAAACATTCGGCACTGCAATCCACGAACTTGTCACGTTAATAGATTCAATTATTGGTCTCCGATTAACTAAGGGTTTAGGGAGAGTTTGATCCACACAGTGTACTTTGTCGTGTCAAGCTCCCCGCTGCAAATGCAATTATTAATTCAAAATGAAAGCTGAAATTCTTTACCAGTTCTTTCTTATTCATGAATATCATTGGTTCACTAGTTTAATTTTGTCAAATTTAACCTTGTTCATTTGTTCATACACTTTGCTAGCTGTTGTGGTTGCCTAGTGCCGAACCGATTTGCTAATTCTTAGTGGCACTATCTCCTTGATTAATGACTCTGGTATAAGCAGCTCGTGTTCCGGAATTCCGATTTACTAAATTAATAGTTCCCTCTCTCTCTCTCTCTCTCTTGTATAATTGTTTTGAACTTCCATGCTCCTCTCTTTCTGTCTTTCGCATCATCGTTTTAAATTGTCATACTTCATCCCTTTTTCTCGCCGTCTCTGTCTCTTTCGTGTAATTGTTCCAAAATTTAATGTCCCACTCCACCTTCTCTCTCTTTCTTTCTTGCTCTCTCTCTCTCTCTCTTATTATGTTTCAAACTTTCACGCCCATCCCTTTTCTTTCTGTCTTTGTCTCTTTCGTGTAACCGTTTCAAAATTTCATGACCCCTCCCCTCCCCTCCATCTTTCTCTTTTTTTTTTTCTCTCTCTCTCTCTCTCACACACACACTTTTGTATAATAATTTCAAACTTTCTCCCCCCCCCCTCTTTCAATCGTATAATTGTTTCAAAATTTCATGCCCCATTTCTCTTTCGTGACAGGATTTATGCGCGATGGTCCTCCTCCACCGAGGAACATACCTTCGATCAGCGAACGAACTCATTTGCAAATCAACCCTAGTCAACGACTTCGACAGCCTGGTCATCGATCACGACCACAAGGAGACGATGATATGTATGCTGTGGCGTCATCCCCGATGTCGATATACCATCGCCCGGACGTCAGAGGAGACATGCTCTATTGAACCATAGCGTAGTGAGAGAGATAGTTGTGACATGCGCAACTTAGCGTACGCGAAATGGGTCATGGGTTAAGTCATGTTGCTCCACATAGCTCCCTCCTACTTTTTTAAAAATAAAGGCATCGTTTAACAATATTAAATCTGAAATGCATGGCCCTACGTGTTATCAGTGTCTGTGATATTGTGTAATATCGAAGCTCTACAAAAAATTGCGCTTCAAAATGATCATAAAGTGCCTCACAATATTACCTTACTCATTTTCCCAATAAACTCTACTGTAATAAAACCGTTAGGAAAACGAATTTTGACATTTCGATTTCAAATCATAGATATCTTGATAATCAGACAAACGATCGGCATGTAAAACTAATGAGATTCTTGAATGACCTATAGTTTATAGATATCATTGCAGCATGAACTAAATCCAGGATGTAGTTTCAGAATCTGAGACAAAGACACCAATTCTTATGGCTCTATGAGAGGAAACTTTTTGGGAGCTTCGTAAAATGCCTGACCAATCACAAGCAATTTTCGGTAACGTAACTTAACTGTATACTGTAACTGTACCGAACCAACATTATGCCAATGGATCATCCATATACCTTCCCTTTTTTAGGGGAAGAGAAAGTCAAGATGAATGAATTTCTAAAATTCGTTTTATTACTTTTCCACAAATTACTCAAGATTATGTCAAATATATACATTGATTTGAGAGTAACAAAATTCAGATAATATTGCACAGACTGAGAACTATAAATACAATAATGGGAAAATGTGGAGGGGTTTACTGAGGAGCTTGTAGCTTGTAAAATGTAGACTCCCTGACTATAACAAATAGTTGTCGTTAACGTCATATAATTTAGCTAAGCTAATTAAAAAAATAAAAGAGAGTAACCCCAAAATATACACCATAATATATATATATAAATTATATACAGATCAAATATATACAAATACAGTTACTGCACGAAAAATATCTGAATTACGTATTTCAAATGTATTCAAATGTTTACTTCGTAACGAACTACAGTGTGTGTGTGTGTATTTGGGTTTTACAGACGTGTATCAATCAGATATGATTATTTACGTCTGGGGACCGACTTTTAACGTCACCATCCGAAAGACGTGACTCAGTTTCGAACCTGCGTTCTCGGCTGAATCAACGAACTACAGTGTATTACATTCACCTGTTATATAGGGCGTCCCAGAAAAAACGAAACCTAGAATTATCGATGTTTTATCATACCTTAATCACAGTTATAATTGATAAATGACACATATTTGTAAAGGTTAGATCCTCCCCTTTCATTTGATGCAACTCATATAATGCATATTTCACGCATGAGTTATTAAAATGAATTTGAAGAGAGGAAACCAAAAAGTCATTTGGCGGACGGTATCTGAATTTCAAGGAGACAATCACATTTCTAGGAAATTGAGTTTCTGCCCTTTCATATGACACCTCAATCAGGGAAAATGTGCTAGGAATAGCAAAGTTATGTTCGTTTAAAGTAGTGCTTGCAATACCACAATTTGATTAAACGAGTTCGTTTTCACTGGCTGCCTGCCGTAGCAACAAACGGGAGTTGAAAAAAGACTTAACTCCGTTTCGTTGACAATCAGCCTTAGACGAAAGATTTCATGCATGGCTGATTGTCAACGAAACGGATTGTAGTCTGTTATCAATTCTTTCCAAATCTGTGTCATTTATTAATTATAAATGTTGCTAAGTTATGATAAAACATCGATTATTATCGGTTTCGTTTTTTTCCAAGACGCACTGTATATTATTGTATTTCACTAGTCTGTATGCATTTGCATACTTATGGGTTGGGATTTTGCATACTTATGGGTTGCTGAGTACGACAAATATAATGACTTCCTCCAACTAATTAATTTACATTCTGACTATTAAGATACAACTATTAGGAACAGATGCATGAAATAATTCGTAAGTAGGCACTTCCAAAATAAATCTTATTCATTACGAAAATGGACTACTTTAATGTGTCAAATACACTCAATCAAGGGCCAATCCCTTGGTAGTTAACAAACCAAAAGTAATCACAGCAGTACTTGTTTTGTTTCACCTATACAAAGTTTTCAAATTTCTCCACATAAAGATATAATACATCTTATATATCAATTATATTACAAATTACTTAATAAACGTCTAATTTTATTATTAATGCACAAAGTTTCCAAAATTCTCCTCTAACAGATATAACACATCTATATATTCAATAAAATTACATATAACGTTATTATCGTCTAGTACATCGGTTTATTGTCATAAAAGATAAAAGAAAAACCCGGAAACTTAAACATCGGGTAAAGGTGCTATTTATCATATTACATGTATTGTCAACTGATGATAGCAGTAAGCCTACTATTGCACACAAGCATGGTCTTGATGCATTTTTGGGACACAAATAAAAATTATTTACAAGGAAATGTCTCGAAGTGTTTAAGAAAAGATGAATAAACAAGTAGAAAAATTATAGACCAACATACATAGAGTCAACGAATTCGTGAAATAAATGTGAGTTCTTAGACTTTAAGATTTTGATTCAATCTTGCTTATGTTTGTGTACACAATTGTAGTTTTGTCTAATCTAGTTACGACCTGATAAGACCGTATCAACATTATCGCCGATACGAGCTAAATGAGTTTTATCTGTATTTTTTACAATAATTTCTAAAATGCTGTATAATGTATAAATATTTTGTGGTTGGAATTATGTATGAAAATATACTAATATTCATATATATCATTATTAAAGAAGTATACTTAACATTATGTTTTCCGAAAAGTCATTGTTATACATGGCCCTTAAAATATGGATTAGCATACTTCCAATGAATGTGGAAAACAAAATCACCGGTACCAGTAAATGGGGAATCTATTAAGAAGGAAATTATACAAAATATTCAAAAATTGATAGGGTACTTTTGTTTTTGGTGCAAAAAAGTTCGAGATATCCACTGGCAGTGCGCCCTGCAGAAAATAACGTTATCATTGTATAGTTTCATGAATGGTATTATGCCTGAGCCTTGGGCACGCTGTATTATAGATTCAATGATTGGTTAACGATAGACATAAGATTATAATAATTATTCAAAACGCAGTTATATTGATACTGGACAAATCTAAACTCCGACGTACCTTGCATCATAAAATGTTTCATAAACCTTAACCTCTCGGCCGAATTTGTCAACCTTGGAACGTTTTTCATGTAATAGATTATCCTTCAACTGTTACCAATGAATTCGGCCCAACATTATTATAATTATGCTAGTCTTATTTTTCCTGGCCGCCCTGTATATAGTCTAGTAGGGCTTTTGTTACAATTAAAAAGATAACGTTTTTATTGACGCTGTTTTTTATACAAAGTTTCTATATATTGTTGACCACAAACTTTATCTGTGCTGTGTTGGTCTCAATTTTGACATTTCTATAGATGCAAATTTGTCCACTGGTGGAAAGTTAGCTTCAAGGCGAGGGGGAAGGGGGGGGGGGGTAGAGGGGTATATACATGGACATTCAAGTAGAGGGTATTTATATACAAATACATCTGATTGTGACCGAATATGTGTTAATGACTACTCTTTTACTTTTAAACGGAAACATAAGATTTACAATATAAATTTACTTGTTTATATTAAATACATATATATGATACAATTTTTATACAATATAAAAGATTCAAAGAGCATGGTGAGTCTTAATTAGTATAACAAAAGTTAAATTTCAAGTAATCACTCCGAATATTACATGAACTGAGTGAGATATTAGCTAAAACAAATAAGTTTGGAACAACTTATATTGAGAACTTACACACAAAGCACTACTTATCTACACACTTGTTTTGTTTTGCAAGTATCTATAAAGTGTTTGTATACAATTCTGCACATTTTTAACGTGCAAAATATGACATTGGTGAAAAAGACTGTTGATTCGTTTTATTCCTTGTGTTTAAGAATTGTTTTTTCGACGGATGTTCACTTGTCTATGCGTCTTCTTGGTCATCTTTCCTGGCAGCCTGGTACGATGCATTCTTCCTACACCTGTTTGGTAATCATATTAAAAAAAGTGTCGTGAGGTATCCAGAGAGAAATGACTATTTCAGAATAAATCAATTAAATATGTAAATAATCTTTAAATTGGCTAGGTTTGTAAATTAAGTTTTTACATTTCCGAAGTTAAGTCTTAACAATATATATAGAAAATAAGGATGAATATAGAGGCCTTTGTGTAAAGCAGCATGACTACGTTGTCCGTTTTTCCATGAAAGAAAGCTCATTATTGTCATCATGGTCATGAGATGAATTTAGAGTTGGTATATATCACAATTATTTTAAACACTGAGAGAATTGATTGAAGGGTCAAATCGGTTTGTATCCTTGGGGGAAACAGTTCGAGCATGCAAATCTTATCATTACTTTTACAATCCTAGACGTCCTGAAAATTAAAAAGCGACACTTGCCTCTTATAGTAATATGCAACTCCCAGAAGGCAAATGATAATCACAATTATCAAAATGCAGACTATCGTAATGACGATCATGGAACGGTTTGATACCTCCGGTTCGCTGTCGGTTGGGACGACATGCACCTCTTCGATAGGCAGGGTGATGTTCGCGATAGAGATAGCCTTTGAAGTAGCGTTTATGAGATAGGATGCTATGGCTGCACGGCCATTCAAAATGGCGTCTAAGAGGAGATTCTGAGAGATGTAAATGGGCTCAGCTGAATTATGAAACAAAAAGAGAATTGGTATAGATTTCTTTTTGAATTTGTGACTGATTTTGTAGTTGTCTGGGAAGCAGGGGTAAAAGGAAATAGAAGAACACAAAGGCAATACGTGCATTAGCATACAAAGTAATGGAAACAGTTGTACTCGCTGAATTTATGAACAAAGTCCTTTAGCATGTTCCGTTTTTTTCTTTCCAATAAAATGACAACATTAAGACATTTTGTAGACGTATTTTTCAGATCTTTTTGGAGAATTAAAGAGAAGGTTGAGTTCTGGGGAGAGGTGAACAATATGCTGTGAGCATTGTCATTGTTATTATGCAAGTGAAGTGTGGAAGAACATCAGATACAAAAATGTTCCCTAAAAACAGCATGGCTCTTCAAATGTCTTTATATTCTAAATATGACATGTAACAGCTTTAAAGAAAGAGGACCACATTTTTATGCTGCATGTTTGTGTAGTCCCATATAAATCTTTCTTTGTACAGTGCTTGTTACTTTTATTAAGACTGGGCCAAATTCCCTACCATTTTTATGATTCCAGAAGCTTGCAGTACACACCAATACTTATATGCTACATGATCAACTTTTTCTGATCGATTCCACACGGTTTCTCCCCCAATGCAATTGTATGACCAGAACTCAACCTTATCTTTAAAATGAACTTATTTCTTAGTAAGGCAGGGAGTTTGATCCATAGGCATGGTGTAAAGGATTGAAAGGATTTGAATGCAAGTCTATTAAATTATTTGAGAATGAGAAAGGAAGGAGCTGATGTAACTAAAAGTGAACGTGACGTGGTCTGTTGGTTAAAGAGTGAGAAGAGGTATGAAGGAAATGTGGTTGACATCGCTTTAAAAGCTTAAAAAGGTATCAAATATTGTATTATCTCAGTAATTGGAAGCTAGTGTAGTTTGCTAAACATTGGGGTAGCTTACTAATACAACCGAGCAAGCAACCACCATAGTCAAGCCTGGAAAGCACACGTGCTTTAAAAATATCATGACATGTATGTCGATCCAAGTACCCTCTGATACGATTGAGATTTGTTTTTATATGCCGGTTTAGGGTACGACGTAAGCAAGTGACATAGTCGAACATTCTGATATTTCTATTAGACACTGCACCAAAGCTTTGATTGTAAAAGGAATGTAGATTTGTTGATTATCAATTGAGAAATAAATGACAATGAGACGACTCAAATGGTTTGGCGATGTAGCAGAGACATTTTGTGTTGCCATAATTTAAATTATGCAGATAACAAGCTAATCTTGGTAGAATACTTGGGTAGTTTCAACCTGCAATCGTAATTTCTCGGTTCGCCAAAATAGCTTAAGTTTTCAACGTTGTCATTAGAGTCAGATGTTAGGTTATCACAAAATAATTTTCCAGATTATAGTGTGAGCTTAGAATAATCACATATATGCATAAATACACATTTTGAGATATTGTAAAAGGATAAAACACAAAGCAGTGGGCTGCACATGACTATTTCTCTTCGCAACTCCTCGCCACATTGGTCAGTCCTGCACACAGTTTAGCGCGAGCTTGTAGGGAGAACCGAGCCATTTAATTGATGGCTCTAAATAGAGCATTTAAGCTGTTTCCTTTATAAATATTATTTTATCATTGTTTTGTAATGTTCGTATGCATGTACATATGCCTTTATACCGAAACAAAAGAATATGTCTGATCAACTTCGTCACCCATGCGTTTTATCAAGAAAAGAAACCCTTTGTTTTGATATCACCCTTCTAGTACCTTTCCTTTGAAAGACATCTTTAGATTAAGTTGCCACCATCAAATAAAGGATACTGACCGGTTCGTCTTTGGACGTTGGAATTATCTCCTCGTCTCCATCTGGACAGTAGACCCGAAGCATCTGAGCATACATCAGGACCAGCAGGTTTAAGAGCATAGACAATAAAAGAGCAGGTGTATAGTTGGTCATCGTCTTCTTCTTTTCCTTCGATTAAAGGATACCCATCAGCAACCTTCACATCGTCTACCGTTACAAACTGGATTGTAAGAGATTCACTGTAAAGTAAAGAGAGTAAGAGGTCTTAAAAGAAGTGTATGTTACCGTTGTTTATCGGTATGGAAATGCATTTATCTCAATGGTGAATAACGAATCCTGAAATTAATTTTTTAGATCTATGACATTTCTTCCTTTAAAGCCCGTCTGTACTAGTTTGGCCAGGAGAGGTTAGACCACCTATCTCATCAGCTCAGCTCTCAATTAACATAAGAAAAAGAAAATCACTGGGGACCAACGGGCACCGCTTAGGCATTGTTTTCTATTTAATGGGATCAGGTAGCTACAATGGGCTTTTAATGACAAAAATTCTCGAGGGGAGAAAAATGAGACTACATTATGAGGCGATACAAATCAAACTCAGTCAGCTGTATTATGCAACTGTTTATTCACCTCAAAATCTGTCCTCTTCCGGGACAGCATGTATCGAAATTGTTGGTACAGAAGAGGTTCAGCTGTTCTGTCACAGATGCAAGTAGAGGCTCAACACTATCCTGCCACTTCATGATGAGTTAAAATGAGGAAAGAGATAAGGAATTGTCAAAGAAACAACTTGTTGCGATTGTTTAAGAATGACATAGATTTTGTTTCCTCATTAGAGGATCTATTTCACATTCAAATCTTACAAATCAATATAACATTACCCATACATAAAAGGAAACTACAACATCAAATTTAATTTACACAAGTCAGTCAAATTTAAAAATTAACTTCAACATTTCCTTGGTTGATTCATGTTTTCGTTTTGTTTGTACTATTTCATTTCCGCTAACTTGTATTTTTATTCCTTTTTTTGAATTTTCTTTGAATCACATATTTCCATACAGAATCTATTTCATCTTTTTCAGATTTGCTGCGTTCCAAAATAACTTTATCTAAACTTCTATGTCAATTTGAGTAAGTGCAAGATGCCCATCTGTGTTATTCGCACATTGTGAACCTCTTACAATATAACTTCCACATGCATACATAGATTATAAACGTTATCTGAAAACGTTCAGGAAGAATACCTCATCTTGGTTCCCATGAAGATCGACCTGGACACCGTTCCTGAGCTGTGACTTCACATCTAATTCAGATAATACCGATAGGGAATTAAACGAGTTAGTACGAATATGAACGTTATGATAATCATTTAAATATGCCTATATCAGCCACAAAATTTATTTTATTCAACATATTAAAATGATGTAGGCCTGAAATCAAGGAACATCGTACTGTTTATTATTTAAATGACTGCGAATCTCCTATGAAAGCACCAAATATTAATATAACGTTTAAATAAAAATCATTTCCGAAAATAAACGTTTTATGATTGAACATTAATGTTCATTAGTCAGTACATTGAACCCTTCTCTACAGTCAATCGAACAAATCTATTTTCTATTGTAAAGAAAGGATGCTGTTGTGACCATAACTTACATTCGCAATATTCTCCCGGGAACTCCTCGGAGCAGGAACATAAGCACCTCCTTTCATCCAAAGTCCCGCCATTGTGACACAACATACCATCACATGGACCAATGGTTGGGGTTGGTGTGGGCGGTGGAGCTGTAGGGATGACCCTCCTGAAAGTCGCCATAACTACATTTGAAACTGGACTCGTCAGACCCGCGTCATCAGATGCTTGCAGAGCAAAGGCATACGAGAATGTTGTAACTGCTGTGACGTCAGGAACCGTTATGACGTATTCTTCTAGGGATCCAAAGGGTTTTGGGCTGGACATATTCCCTTCCAGGATTTGATTGAATTCAAGCTGAGTTGCGTTTGAGAAATTGCCCAGAAGTAGTGCAGGGGAGTGAGATATTCTGATGTCATAACTCATGGCTTTGAAATGCAATGAAAAAGACAGAGTAAGCGATGAGTACATTTGTGCTTTGAGGTCAACTATAATGCAGATTTGCTATGATAACAATAATAGTCAAATTTGTATAGCGCCTAACAGTAGGCTTATAAGCGCTTTACATTGTAATTATTATTACCCCGGGCATTGGACTCAATTACTTATCTGCTCATAGAAGTGCACACTCTCTACTCCCTGGGGAGCATTCAGGCCAGGCCCCATTTTACAAGCGAACACATGCCAATCCAACCTCATTAACGTTTACATCATACCGGGTACCCATTTAACACCTGGATGTTGAGTGGCAGTTCTCAGATTAGATAAATGTCTTGCTAAAGGGCTTTAGTGCCGGGGTGGGACTTGAATCACAAACCATGTGATTCACAGTCCGGTGATATATCCACTAGACCTTGACACCTCTATAGTATTTACATCGCATTGACCATTCTCTAAGTAGCCTCAGTTTGCCCTAAGAAATGTAAATTTGCGGATATAACAGCAACCACCTCCTCTCACAATCCTATGTATTTCTTCAAATGCCATCATTGGTTCATTGAGCAGGCTAAATAAGTAATCTTATATGCTAATATAAACACCTCTTGGAACGTAAATGCTATTGCTCACAGTAGCTTTGCAGATTATCATTGAATGATCTGACAATTGTTTTTCACTTTAGTAGTCAAATCTGGGATATATCTTGAAAAGCTGCTATATTTTACAATGAAGGGTTTAGTTTCGATATTTATAAAAACAATGTTGAATAGTTTTAATTTCTAAATAATTATCAGTATCTTTGTTGCCGCTGTTGTTATTAGTTAGTAAATAATAAGTAATGGCCAAATGATATCATCTATAAAGCACTTACCAGTTCCCGTGTCTAGATCATCACCTGGTGCGGTCCAGGTCAGAACCACTGAAGATTCATTGAGAGATGTCAGTTTAACCCGCAGGTCCTGGACCTGGTTCGGTGGGAACAGATCTTGTCCTGGTGTGAAGCCTTGTGGAAGACTTGGTACATTGGTCGAACCAGCTGACGAGCTTCTCGTAAAAGGTGCCGCTTTCTCAAACACCAAGGTTTCAAAGACTCGATCTCCGGGTAGACGTATATTATAGTTTCCTTCAGTAGAACAAAACAAAAGATGTATCATGTGAATTCGGCTTACTTCATAAGTCAATCAAGAAGTTTTAAATCAAACAAATACAAAACATATTAGGTTGGCCTTTGCTCATTCTGGGAGCTTCATATTTGAATTGTCCTCATTAAATTCCATAATATTCTACCATTTATCCCAAAGAATTTGAAAGAAATGGATATATGTAAAATATGTTTAAATACATCATAATAGTTTTGGACGAAGGGGAGTTCCTCGTACAGGAACCTTGCTGTATTTAATTTAATTTGATTTAGAACCGGTATTGCTTCACTTTATTCCCTAAGTTAAAATTGACGCTTCTTTTACATTACATCGCAGGAAAGCAATTACTTATTTTAGAGCTTTAGAGCTAGACCAAAAGAGCCTTCAAGAAATCAGCTCATAGAAATTCCAACACCATGATGTTCAGATTACGTGATATATCACTATAATGTTTGCACATTTCAATAAGTGATGGACATGTCTTCGTCTGATTTGTCCATGGTAGTGGGGACTACTTTTATGGTGATATATATGGCCATACTGTTAGGTCAGGAATATCAAGTCTAAAATGGCAATTTCTTTGTTCTCTAGAGACATAATTAGAAGTTCATTTCATAGTAAAATGAATTCGACGTCCTCCGCCATTGCATATTTCTCGTAATAAGAATTGTGAAATGCCAAAGGAGCGCGTTTTGGATGAAGCTGAATATATTTTTTTCCTACAGATGTTTTATAAGATGTTTTATAACATGTGTTTCATAGGGTGCGTTTATCGTCCATTTTTCTGCCTAGAATCAGCTTTTTCAAACGTCTTTCAGTCAAATTTAAATAAACACAAAGCCTTTTTCGAACGTCTTTAGATACGGGTATATTGAAACGCCGTAAAAAGTGCGTTCTGAATGTGACATTGAGCCAGAATCACGTTTGTGAGAGATGATAAACGCAAAGCTGTTTTGAACCCCACATACAAATCGGACCTTCCCAGGCTAAGTTCCGGTTCGGAGAAATAGCGCACGCCGTGTACTGTGTCATGTTGACATCCGAGAAACTGTCTGCTTCCCGGGTCGAACGGCGCAAAGCAGTTGCGCAGAGACAAGGCCTTTATTTCCAATCGTGACGAGACGATAAACGCGACAGCCCGCAAATCACGTTCGTACAGTGGGGTTCGATATGTACATATAGAAACGCTGATTCTGAATGGCAAGGCACGATAAACGCACCCTATAGTGTCATACCTATAGATCCGTCTGATACCACCTGTCCGTCTTCCGTGATATTAATAAAAGCTGTTGCCTGAGAACCTGTTGATCCTTTCAAGATCAAAGCGCTGCCATCATTCTCTGCTGTGATGCCGATACCATAGAAGCCTTCTCCAGTGTAGTCAAGAAATGATCGGGTATACACTCCATCATTTGCAGTCACATCAGCCCCTTGATGCAAAACAGATTTTAAAATCAGATTGATCTATTTTAAACCATGGCATATTGATAACATTTCTAGGAAAGACTACAAACTTAATAGACACGTCTGCACATTTAAGGGATGCGGATCTAAGAAGAATGGAAGAACCTAAACAGAAGGTATTAAGCTTAATCATTTCCAAATGTTGACGTAAAAATTAAACAGTCCGGGAACGTTGCAATGCATTCGGTCTTTCTTTTCTCCTTTTCTCCAACTTAATAATGCTCATTCTTATTATTAAAGGAACGAAAAAGAAGTTACGGTTGTCACTTTACCTGCACCATTGTCTAGGAGATCATATGTTACAGCAACACCTCCAGGTCTTTCCACTGTAGCTCTTACGGTTGCATTGATGACAGGGAAAGAGCCTTTCATGACTTCAGCATATGTGATCAGTGCTTTTATGTCTTCAGATTGGTTCAGGATCGAATCACTGGTGTATGACTTGACAGATATAACGCTACCATCTTGCACTTCATTATTAGGTCGGGAATAGACCGAAAAGGTGACGGATTGTGTTCCGGGAAACGTGTTAGTGATTTGATAAAACCATTTACCAATCTGTGTAAAAGAGAGAGAGAGAGAGGGATTAGGTATGAGTACTTTCTCGAGGGAATATCGGTGTTTCAGACTAGCGCAAGGTGACTAACATTTATTTATGTAATTACCAACTTCTTAAATGCTTTTTTAATTTAAATTTCATGTATATTTCTAAAAAAGAGGAATGAAACTGAAAGGACAGAGAATGTACATATTACTTGTTGCTGCGGTGAAGCAGTCATAAAAGTATTACCTCTGCTCTGCCATCGATCAAAACGTTGATAACCTTTCTCTGGGGATCTTCGTTGTATTCAGGGCTGCCAGGAGATATGGTTTTCCCATTCGGCTGGGTGAGGGTTAGGATAACACCTAATAATGTAAATTATAATCATGATTTTGGAATATGTTAATAATTAAGTGGCCATAGGGCATAATGCATAGGAAGATATTACGATGAATATGATGAACAGAAATTAAAAAAAAACATGTTCAACAATTTGTTGCATGTAAATTTTAAACTTTGTGTGATGTACGAATTTTGAATTAAAGATTTAATAGCGCTTTGTAAAATTATACATGAGATTTTGTGCAATAGTACACAATTAAGTATCAATGAATTACCCTTTTTTATAAATCAGATTTACGAGATTAGCACATTGACATAAGAAAAAACAAATTTACGTGATTAGCACATTGACATAAGTATTTGATGACCGTTTTGGTTTCTATGGTGCCCATGCCTACATGATGAATCTTTTTCTAGAAATGGAAACCGTATGTGCGTACACAAATATCTATATGGCAAAGGAACATTACCGGGTATGATATCTGAGCCGTGAGTGTAGGTTACAATAAACTGTGTCCCAGAGCCAATCGAGGAATCAATATAAATGCGTCCACTGTTCACCCCGTTTGTACCAAGCGTGAAACCTAAGGCAGAAAGCTGCGGAGAACAAGGATATGGGGTGTCTAATTCAGTTAACATTATGTCACATGCGATAAGGACATAGAATAGAATATAATTTATTGTCTTATTCCAAAGAATGAAGAAACTTTCCTTCCAGGAGATTATACATAAACATTTCACAACTTATACAAAATATATAATATAAATACAATCATACCAAAATATCAAATGCATAAAAAGTATAAAAAGTATGAGTTAATGAATAATACATACATATCATACAAATTACATAAAACTTAAGGATAAAGGGAAGAAGACAAAAAGGAAGAGATAGAGAAGAATACAGAATGATGGGACTTAAAGGAGAAAAAAATAGCCCCTGGGTAAGAAACTCAAAAACCGGCACCCCCACCACCTCCAGGGTTTCACTCTCCTTCAAACAGGTACGAAGAGACAGATAGACTAGAAAGAGAAAAGAAAGAAGAAGGGGGAAGAAAAGGAAAGTAACAGAAAGAAAAGGAGAGAGAGGGAGAGAAGAAGGTGAATTAGAGGAAGGTAAGCGAAAATTAGGAGAGAAAGGAAAGAGGGAGAAAGTACATGATATATAGCAAAAAAAGGTTTAGAAAGTTATTGGGAGGGCAGCTGCACTGCTGCTGCTCGGAGGAAAAGTACACAAAATGTTCTAAAACATTTCTGATAAGTTGTTGCTATTACATTAATTTTCTTCGCCAAAAATAGGGGTTTTATGTGGATAATATTGAAACCAATTGAATTTGTTCTCATTGTTGACCGATAAGACACCTATATAGTTAACAAATTAAACTTGCTAATATTTTTTAATAGCATTTGTATTGTTTTTGTTGTTTTGTTAATTATTTACGCCAATAAATCCTGGCTGTAAGAATGTTTCGTAGGCCTAATGCAAATAACACGAGTTAAATAGCGAATATGTTTATTATTCATGGAACGATATTCCTATAACCTGCAGGTAAGAGCTCGTTTCTTTTATATGTCACCTAGGAGCCCTCCAGAATAACGTTATTTTGTTTACCTAATTTATTGCACTTAAAATATAATTTGTTCTTAATTCATACATATGCATGTGGAACGGAATAATGCTATTGTTATTGCTGTGATTATATTGGCATGACCCTCCTCAAGGGGTTAACATTTATTTGTGTAATTCTTTAAGCATTATACTTTTTACCGTTTTTATTTTCTCTAAACTAAGATAAAGTACTAGTATTAAGGAGATGGTTCATTCCTTCTATATCCTTACTTGGACGCGTCCGTTCGAAGTATCCGTTCCCGAACATTGCTCAGCAGTTGTAGTTAGAGCGGTGATAAGTTCAGCGCTGCCATCATTATCCCCATAAGAGAAGCCTAATCCTCCTGAGATGGAAATTGATAAAAGAGTGCATCAATAGCATTTATGCTGAAAGGATGTTTAGTCAGAAAATTATCACAAACACACGCACATATACCCTCCCACACACACACGCACGCGCACCTCACCCTGCTCAGTAGTTTTCACTTTGGAAATTGATAAAAGAGTGCATCAATAGCATTTATGCTGAAAGGATGTTTAGTCAGAAAATTATCACAAACACACGCACATATACCCTCCCACACACACACGCACGCGCACCTCACCCTGCTCAGTAGTTTTCACTTTCACATTTTGTAATACAACAAAACTTCAAAAACCTGTGAGGGGATAGTCACTTCCGTCACCTTTACCACTCTCTTTCACTATGCTCCCTCGTACTTGCGTACTGATGGGGGGGGGGGGGGGGGGGGGGGGGCTTGGTGACAGTTCCCCCACCCCAAATAAGAGTTTGTTTTTTTTTACAAATAGCATGATTTATCCCTGAGCTTTCGGTGGCTCTGACCCCTGGACCCCACCAAGGGCCCTAAGGCAGGCCCATAGCTGCTCATCTGATTGTAATTAAATGCCGTAAAACCCCAGAGCTTCCAGGGGCTCCGCCCCCTGGCCCCCATCAGGGCCTTAAGGCGGCACCTGGATGCTCATCTTATCGTAATTTATTGCTTAAAACCCCTGAGCTGCTGGGGGCTCTGCAACCTGGACCCCACTCCAATTAGTGACCTGCATAGCATACCAGTGTCACAAATAAGGTATCAACAGCTTCATGGGGGCTCTGCCCTTGACCCCACGTCCATTTACGCTCCACTTGCTTCGTTCGCTTTGCTCTACCCCATTTTGAAAAAAAGTTCCGCGGGGCCTACATGTATTGTAAGAGTGGTGGTGATGCGGATTTTTTTCTGCCAAAAAACGTTTTTGCTCATTACGCCACTGCTCCCTCGTCCCTCGCATTTTATACCCCTGGTCATGAAAAGAAATCGCCGCCCTGATGTCTATTATCACTATACTAGCAAGCTGATCTGAGTGGCACTGACTTTTCACTATGATACCTATCAGAAGATAAGATTGAAATTCGAACCCAGGTCGCAGTAGAGCAGACTGTTAGAAGGTTGACTGTTAAATCGCCTGGATAGATTCCATAACCAGAGAGATTACCAGTCCGGAAATCATGCATCCCTCCTGATAAGGCTCCGAGAAGAAATCGCTAGGATTTTCTGTCCTTACTCGAGGCTATGTTTGTTTGTTTATTTTTCGATATTTGATGGCCACCTCACACCCCCCTCCTCACCCTTGGATGTGCCTTCAATGCAAAGCCCCTTACCTGTTTCTAAAGAAACGGTGTTGAGTTTGCCGTACGCATTATCTCCTATAGCTACCGTGTAGATCCTCACTCCTTCTTCTCTAGCAGTCTGCCGAGCAGGATGAGTAGCAAAGCCTGAATCGTCCCCATCAGTCATTAATAGTATGCTTGCTCCACTAACGACACCGGAGGGATGTTCTCGCAACACCTGGATGATTTTGTTAGAGTACAAAACAAAATGTAATTTCCGAATTATTTCAGAGATAACCCGCTATTTCTAGTTTAATAGACATGTATGTCAATAAACTTTTTGTGTCATTATTTTGTGGTTGCAGTAATGGTTGCGGTAGTTTTGTCTATATTACGCCATACTTTACACTCCTACACCATGATTTACCTAACTACGTAAAATTAATCCTCGACAAAGATAAGTTTAAAATAACAACCATATTTCCGATCAAAAGCCAATCTTCTCTTTGAGCAAATCGTACATAGCCCGTTATTGTTTGACAGTACCAGAAAGAAAAAAAACAGAAAAAGGAGAACAAAAACATTAGGAGAAGAAGAAGAAGAAGAAGAAGAAGAAGAAGCTGTAAAATAATAAGGAGAAGAAGAAGAAGTTGTTCTAAACTAATAAGAAGAAGAAGAAGTGGTAAAAGAAGGTGAAGTAGTACAAGAAGAAGAAGACGTAGAAAAAGCAGAAGAGTACGAACAAGAACAAGAAGAAAGTGAAGAAGAAAGGGAGGAATAGAAGAAGAAAACATCAATTATACCTGAAGTCCACTCTCTAGTCCACATCCTATACACGTGCCTCCAGTGGCAATGAAATCAATTGTTTTGCGTAAGGAAGATCTATCTGCTGCTGATGAGACTTGTATTAATCCATGCTTGATCAAGGAACTTGAAGTAAAAGTCACAATGCCAACCCATGTTTCTTCACTAACCAGATCGATGAAGGCAGTGGATGCACTGGTAGCTTTCAAGATCCTGTCATTTGTCTGTAAACAAATATATTGGATATACAATGAGCTGATTATCCATCACTCAGCTATTTAGACACACGAATCAGTAGGTTTGTCATTTGCTCCTGCCAAAAATTGCCCTTCGTCAATCTTCTACACTAACCGAATCATTATTTTTAAATCTGGAAACTCCATTACACCTAACTCTAATCTTAGCCCTATACCTACCACAATTATTGCAACCCTAACCCAAACTTTATTTCTTTGACGAAATAATGCCCGGATTAATTGTGGCAGGAGCAAATATATCGGATCACCAAGGATCAAACTTTCCCCTTTCATGTATAATACACACACACAAGCACGCACACACGCAAACGTGTACAAATATACATTCCCACATGACAATTATCAGTGGAAAAAATACCCCCATTCCATCTATCATGGATCGATTAAAAACCTCAAAATATTTCTTTAAAAAAACAAAAATATTATCATTGAAGGCTGACTTGGACAAAATTCAGTGAAAAAAATACCCCCATTACATCTATTATGAATCTATTAGAAACTTCAAAATATAATTGAAGGCCGACTTGGGCTTCGTTCTTGGCCGTTGTTCTTTTATTTTTTTAATTTCAATTTCATGGCTGTCGGTTTTAGGGATGTCCGCCTTTCTAACACAGAGGTTATACTTACAGTATGAAAACAATATAAGAACTTACACCCATGCTCCCTGACGTGTCAATAACTATAACTATCCGACATTCCTCTCTGATACGTGCTTGGGCCAGTGTGAATGACGGTAAAATATCAGCATCACTCAGGTCCAATGGTGGGGAAATGTTGTCTGGTAATCATAAATGAAAGAAAAGTTGATTGTTTTTTAAGTTCCCAGTTATAGTGATAATATTTGTTGTTATTGTTATTGTTTGAATATTGAATAAACACCTGTGAATGAGGCAAAGAGGAAAACAATGTTTAAAGACTTGATGTACTTTTAACAGGAGAAAAGCATTAGTTTTTATTTTGAAGAAATGGCTTTAAAAATCCGAAGGCTTTAATACATTGTCATAATATGATATATACAAATATGAAAAGCGCTAATAAAAATGTACGTTATAACAATTTCACACTGTTAATTAAAAGAAGAAAAAAATGGTACACTATATAAAATAATAAGGCAATTTGAAAAAAGTCAAGTCAAGAATTACATGTACCTTTGAAATCTTCATGTTCCCTCATGACTTCCCATGCACTCCTTGAGTTACAAAGTCGATTGTGTTTATTAGGCGCTTCTCGGTTATGAAGGTTGTCAGGATCACTCTTGTCGTTGTCACAGAAATTTTGTATCTTAGAAGAAGAAAAGAAGGATTCTATAGTAAATGAAAGAAAATCGTACTGAAATTAAATTACCAAAAATATCATTCATGTATTGTGAAATTGTGGATGCGACGTAGTCATGTAACTTTCTCCCTTGACTGGAGAGTCGAATGTCGTTGGTTAAAGCCCTAAATAAAGTCACTATGCCTACATTGTGATTCGAACCCTCAACCCTTGCATTAAGACTCAAGGGAATGAACCACTCACCATTCATCTGTCCAAATGGATTCAGATGATGCATTCTTTATGTGTGTGATGGAAACCAATGTCCGATGAAAGAAATTATATATCTTTGAGGAGCTTCCCGTATATTTTTTGTCTTCATTATTATTATTTGTTAATATACGTTACCCCTAATCATAAGATATAGTACGATGATAACTGGAAATCTTAATCATGCCTTTCTCTTTCTCTTGGGTGAAAACCACGAATTATAACCTTGTAATTATATAGATGTATATAGCAACCAGTCTCGTTTTTTAAATTGTAATATTATACACAAATCTTATTTATAGGATTTGGAAATACATTTTCAATAAACTTTATTTTAGGTTTTTGATAACGAGAGTCAGCCTCGACTAGCACATGTGCTATTTTTTACTCTATTTTACCATCGATCACAAACTCATTGTAAATGGTCATTTATTGTTTTACTCTTGACACTAAAATTACTTATAACTCTTTAAAAATATATGTATTCGATTCTCTCTCTCTCTCTCTCTGTTCATATATCTTTCTCTCTCTTATTTTGATACCAAATTGAATAACATACATGTAGTTGATTTCAACATGCAGCAGGCAATAACTGACATCTCGAATTTATTTCTGTTTGCATAAATGCATTATCCCTGACGTTTAAATGTTCTTTGCTATTCACTTGTTGTACTTGAACAAAATGCAGAAATAAATTCAAATAAATTCAAGTCGAACCGGCTCATTTGAGCAGTTAAATTGAACATAATATACCTGATCAAACTTAAGGAGTCCGTACATGATAGAGCCAGTGGACAATCCTGGTCCTGAGGTTATCGCCAGGCACCCTTCTTCATATCCAACATCTTCATTCCCCTCACAATCTCGATAGTCGGAAGCGTTGTTACTTTCATCTTTGATAAGTGCCCTGGTGTAAATCCCTTGGTTACACCTAAAAAAAAGGCAACGGGGAAAAAGTAGACCATTAAATCCAGATAAAGCCAATCAGAATAGAAGTAACACATTTAATAAATTCCTGCCTTTCTTGAAAAAAAAGCGGAAAAAACACCTCAGAGCGGTTATTGACGTGCATCATCTTGACTTATATAATTGAATATTCTTGTATCAATGAAATATAAATAAGAGTACATACAACACTCTGACAATAAATTGCGATTATTATTATTTTTTTTTTTTTGTTTATTAATTTCTTATTGCTTACATTCCTTTCCTATCAAGTGTATTATGATATTTATTGAGTTTTTAAAAAAAGTTAAAACAAATTTTAAAAAAAATCTAGATATTTGTTAATTTTATTTTTAAAATTGTTACTGTTCATTGGTATTTTAGAAACGTCTTGTATTGAATGAAACTATATTTTTTACTATTTAAGTTATTTAAATGCGTTTTATTAAATGCGACTTACGCCACGGGCTTCCATTTTTCATCTTCCATTGATTGGTAGTAATGGACTATATCCTTTTGGTCTCCTACGGGATCAGGATACTCATTGAAGAGCCCCCATCTAAGATGACCCCACTCATGTAGCAGCACACGCCCTGAATTTAATACGTCAAGGCAAAGATGTAACCAAGACTATTCCACAGAAACAGCAATACAATACTTGATTATTCGTTATTTGGTTAAGCGTTTTCATTCGAGTTCAAAGTAAAAACTGTAATGATAAAAATGCTGTAACGAGAGAAATACTTGTATCAAATATGATGAAAGTGAGATTCGTTGTACATGATTAAATACAATTGCATTTTGCAGGACTTCGATTTTACTACTTTTTCCTTTATTTTGTTGGCCTTTTGAACATTCTGAACTTCAATACCCATAAAATATAAGTAACAGGCATTAGGTAATAACTAAATAGATGAAAATCCATTATTAAACGAGAGAGATACCTTCATTCGAACTCGATTTTTTTTTTTTAAATAAAAAAATAGCTTTTCTGAAAGGTTTATTACCTAAGGGTCCAAAGGCATCCTCCGTTTTGGAGCTGGTTAAGAATTCTTCAATGAAATGAATGTAACTCCCTGGCTTTCCACATCCTTGCACCTGGTGTGTGTAAGGATTTGGCGCCCACAGTGAATTGGGTGGTGCAATTCTGACGTCGGCATCGTCAAAGGTCAATCGTCCCGGTGACCTGTACTCTGCTTTAGTTGACCAGTTAGATGGATGAGGATGGTGATGCTCTTGAAGAAGACACGTTTTCTTGTCGCCTGATATAAATATCCCGAACCATCAATGAACATGCGCTATAATATAAGAGAAGACAAAACACAACTTAGCCGCATGACCTACATTGAACATCAAGTGAATTAAACATTTTTTTCAAATTTGGATAAGAAATTGGAAGGGACTAGTATTACTTTTGCGAACAGGCTAAACAAAAAATAGATGAATATCATAATGAAATAAAGGATACCACATTCGATCAAGAACAGACTGGACAAAATATGGGGAAAAGTATAATAAGTATTTCTTGAATTTAGAACGGCAACGTAATATTAAGTCTAGTATCCAAAAATTAACAGAGGGTAATAGCGATTTAGATAACGAAGAAGAGATTCTTGAGCAGATAAAATAATTTTTACGATATTCTATATTAAAAACAATCAGTAAATGTACATGGCGAAAATGCTATGAAATTCTTAAACGTAGACGGGAATTGCTTATTTAAAGAAGCAATGGAGCTTTGTGAAGGCAAGCTGTCTAACTACGAGTGCTTTAAAGTGCTATGTGAAATGCCTTCTGGAAGGTTTCCTGGTAACGACTTATCTCAGAATCATGGTTGTCCTCACTAATTAATATCTGCAATTTCCAAATAGTAAAAAATCAAGCACAATTAAACAAATATTAAAAACGAATAAAGATAAGAGAAAGTTACAGAATTATCGACCCATTTCATTGCTTTATGTGGACGCCAAAATATTGTCCAAAGCCTTTAATAGCCGCAAGAGCACTAACTGTTTTGGATGAAATAATCCACCCCGATCAAGATTAATTTATAGACGGGAGGATAATAAGTGAAGCTTACACAATATACATGATAAATTATATTATTTAGCAAGGGATACGCTCTCGGCGGTCTCGCCTGCATAACACAATTCTATATGATGACAAATTGAGGTTGGGACATTATATATAGGCAGCGTGGCCCATTAGCAGGCCCCCCAAAATGAAATCCTCTGAATATAATCAGCGTTTTGAAGTGAATATTGACTATGGATCATCAGAAGAATTATTTACTATAATTTGTACCAAGATTGATAACTTTAATGGAATATGAATAATAATTTAAAAAAATGATTTATTAATTCTCATATTAAGTTGTAAAAACATAATACCAAGTCTATTGACCTAAAATGACCTTTGTCCTTGACTTTGTGACCTGGAAATTGTGTCATGTGATTTGTGATACTTGATAAACCTTGTGTACCGCTTTTGAAATTATGCTAAAAATTCAAAATCTTGATGTTGATGCCACAACAAAGTCTAAGTTTGCAGTACTGAAATCACTTTTGAACTTGAATTTGTCACCTCAATGAAATGGAATAGGAATAGGAATATATACTTTCAAAATTATGATAAAATTTCAAAACTTAACCTTTGGTTAAGTTTTGATGTTTTGATGCCACAACGTAGTCTAAGTATGTTGACCTGAAATGACCTTTGACCCTAAATTTGTGCCCTGTAATTCTACTCACATGATTGGGGATATTTGATGACCCTTTAGTCTAAGTTTCATTAACTAAGAACTTATACTTTTAAAATTAATTACAAATTCAAAAACTTAACCTGAACTTAAGTTTTCGATGATGATGCCACACGCAGTATAAGTTTGTTGACCTGAAATGACCTTTGACCTTAGCTCTGTGGTCTGAAATTCTATTCACATGATTGGGGGTACTTGATAACCCTTAAGTTCAAGTTTTATTGAATAAGAATATATACTTTCAAAATTATACTAAAAATTCAAAAACTTAACCTTGGGTTAAGTGTTTGATGTTGTCGCCGCCGAAGTCGCCGCCGCCGCCGCCGGCGCCGTCACCGGAAAAGCGGCGCCAATGTCTCGCTTTTTGCTACGCAGGCGAAACAAAAACTAAACAAAAGAACGGTATTATTAGGCCATTTAAAAAAAAACATGTTTAGCATCCCCGCCCGCCCGCTTCTTCTTTTTTTTTTTTTTTTTTTTTTTTTAAATTTTTAAAGAAAAAAACACATGAACAACACTGCTAAAATTATCTATTTTTTATTTTAAAATTAAAATTAAAAAAATGCCGGCGGTCATCTTAAAAAATAGCCCGACTTTCAGGGAAAATGTACCGAGCGGCCATTTTGAGCGGCCATTTTGAAAAGGAAAAAAAAAAGGGCATCCTCCTTCCTATTTAAAACATTTTTTTTTATTTGGCCTTATGTCGGTAGACATCCAGAAGGCATCCGATTCTGTCGACCTTGACTATATTTACTGTGCTCCTGAAGAGTTTGGTTTTGGCCTTTCTTTCATTAGATGGGGTAAAAACGTTATATTATGATATAGAAGGCTGTGTTTTGAATAATGGAACATCTACTGGGTACTTCCAAATAAGACGTGGTGTAAGACAGGGGGGGGGGGGGGGGGGTCCCTGTCTCAATTTGTTTTTAATTTGTCTAGAAACTCTAGCAATTCGTTTCCGCGCTTCCAAATATATAGCAGGAATTAAAATAAATGATAAAGAAATTAAATTGTCATTATATGCAGGCGATTTTTGCTCCTTTTACCACAATAATCGATCTATTAACAACTTATTTCTTATACTTGGAACAGTTTCATAAATTCTAAAGTTTTCAATTCAATACAGAGAAGACAGAGATCCTAAAAGTCGGACACCAAAAGGATACAACCACCAAACCAATTGAACAAGATATAAATCAACAGGTGGACGTATTCGATACTATCAACATTTTAGGAACATTTGTTGGATGTAATTAAACTCTTTTGCAAGATGAAAAATTACGTGAACTTATATCTGGACTTAAACAGTTTTTGAATTTATGGAAATCAAGAAAACTAACTTTGTTTGGGAAGATACAAACTTTGGAAACATTTGGAATCTCTAAATTTACATATTTGTGTTCTTCAATTGTCATACCCATCAATATATTAAAGGAGATAGAACATGCATGATATGACTTCTTTTGAAATGGACCGGATCGAGTTAAACGAAACGTCATGATACAAAATATTAAATAATGGAGGTTCGAAAATGATAGACGTTAAGTAATTTGTAGACTCGCAGCAACAAATGTGGATCAACAACATTAGGTCTGGAAATGGCAAGGTACCATGTCCTTAATTACTATGAAAAGAAATATGGTGGACTCTTCCTGTTTAACTGCAATTGTGAAGTAAATAATATTTCTTCGAATATGCCTGCATTTTATAGATTACTCTTAGAGAAATGACTTTCGATAACAATACTAACAGATCAACCCTTTATAACACAGATCGTATGGAATGGTGAATCGTTGTATCTACCGCGCTGAGCTCTCGGGGTGGGGAGTGGGAGGAGGAAACGGTTCATGGGGAAAAATCTAATTTATACAAGCCCTGAAAATTACACATTGATTTCCTTTATTACATTTTACAAGATGCCATAGAAGCTTTTATAGTTTTTGTTGTTGTTTTAATCAAGTCACAACTCTGTAATATATCAAATAATATTGTATTGTTTTGAGTACCAAAAAAAAAAATACACCACACTCGAGTTGCCAAACAAGTTTGCTGGATGGTGATGAACGAATGATAATATTGATCGATGATTGTTTTACCTGACTGCTAAGGAAGCATGTGTATGATTGTAGGTAAACAACCAGGGAACAGACGGCTTTAAGTCTTCTCCGAGGGCCTTTGTAATGAAGAGTACTGCCTTAACAAAGGACACAAGCGCATTGACTTGGTTTCAAACCCGGGACCTTCCGGTTACGAAACAACTGCTCTACCACTGACCCACTGCGCCTCCTCAAAGGGTTATATAAGAAAGTGGTGTTTACTTACCTGTATCGCCTGAACCAAGGCATCATTCTCCTTCAGACTCTCATCAATAGCAACCACAATATCGGTATATCCGCCATTCTCCAGCACAATAGATGACTGTGATATCATTGCTCCTACCTGCCTCATCACCATCAAAGATGCCAGACCAAAGATGAAAAATTGCACTTCAGCCTTGAATATCATTTTGTATGGTTAATGTACCTTTTCACTGGCAGTAGAATTCCAATTTTTCACCATGAAATCATGTTTTCTACGCTTATGCAGTATCCTCCGAATGCACTAATTGATCAGTACTTATGACATAAACACTGTTCCTCTCAATTGTTCGCAACGCCACTGTCAAGGAGTGTCCCGACGAATGTTCGCCATCCCATCATAATACACACTCCGCCATCCCTTCCTTATACAAACAGAGCACACACATACACACACGCCAGCTTTGCCTACAAGAGAAGTATCTTTTATTAAAAACAACATCCAAATGTTCGTGAAAAGCTATAGAGCCTTATCATATCAGTGTTATCCAGGACAGTCACCGCGCACTACTTTTTTTCCCCAAAAGAATCCCCAGGCTTCCTCATCCTTGGTTCACTCTAACGCCCTACGTACCATTCAACCTCTATTTTTAAAATTAATTTCCCCGCACCAGCATCCTTATCACCCCCCTTCTCTCTCTCTCTCTCTCTCTCTCTCCCCGTTTTATTTAATCCGACTATTAAACATAGACGTATGATGATATGGGCATTTTGGCTCCTCCTATAAATCGTACTTAACAAAATTAGGCTCTCAAGGGAGCAGAGCGTGTGCATTTTCATTGTGTGGATTGTCAATTGAATCCAATGACTGGGGTAATGATAGTTTCAATGTCAAGCGCTTAGACAAGTACTATAAAGCGCTATACAAGAGTGACTATTATCATTATTATATTTATTATGCATTCAGATCTTTTAAATTGTATTTGATTTGATTTGATTTGATTTATTGGTTTCTGTATCTTTTTTCATTTTTTCATCTTACATTTTCATGAACATAATATGGTTTGATACAATATTTTAAGTGTATATAATTTTATACAGAAAATACACAAAATTAAACAAAAACATTGAATGCATAATTAAAATACATTAGATGCAGGAGGGCTACAGAAATAAGCAAAGTAGCTTGACGTGCCCGCAGCCCTCAACTTAGATACAACAATAAAAGTATAAATAAAAAAGAGTGTGACTTGCAGAGAAGAAAAGAAAAGGGGAGAGAAGAAGCGTTGGTAATAATACAATAACTATCATACATCTGCTGATTGAATGCAGGTTAATTCATGAATGGATAAACCATGCTTGGTCAAGGACGATTACACATCATTGTCGAATATACAGTCAATGTACACACGAACATGAATACAGTAAAATTACACACGGCAGGATTGCATTTCATCATAGTGCATTGTGTCACCATTACAATACTTCTACGTTTTAGCCGTATAGGGGTAAGGGTAAGAGGGGTGCAACTGTGTTGTAGGTAATGGTTAGGTATAATGTTGGCTACATAATTATATCGGCTATCGAAATATCGGCTAGTGTATGAACAAAATGTTATTATTAAATTATACTGTGATATTTATGCTAGGGAACCTAAATTAAAGCTTTGCTTTGTCAGGTTTCCTACAGCTAGCATTTACGTATCTACCACTTTAATAAATACGATAAATATAAGCTAATTTTTGTTTAATCTTTAACTGAATTAATGTCAACATTTTATATCATTCTTAAATGTTGGTTTTTCTATCTTCATAGTGATTTGAATTTCCTTCAAATTCTTACAAAAATACCCATGAAATGTTATCCATGAGAATTCACACACCTTGGGGATACTTTAAAATGATTTCTAAGAGTATACTCAAGTCAGAAAGAAGAAAAAATCAATATAATTTTATGCATACGTCTTTGTTAAGTGTCTTAGAAAATATTTCATTCATATTATTCCAACTACTTGCAACTACTAATTTAAATTGATCGTGCTAAATAGAGAGTTGTTCAAAAATAGTTGATTAATATTACCTACCTCACAGTCAATTATGATGCAGTGGCAAATCTTAGGTGTGTGTGTGTGTGTGTGTGTGTGTGCGTGTGTGTTGGGGGAGGATAGAGGCGTCATGTGTCTCGGGTTGCACTTGAATAGGCGTTAAAACACATAAAGAGAGGAAGATAAAGGGGAGACTCGGGGAAACCCAGGCTAATGTACAATATAGGGTTCCCTGCTGGTGTCATGATGAAGGACAAAGCAAACCAATGCACTAGACTATGAAAACAATGACTTGTCATAGTCTGATGCACATGTTTTTATTGTTTGTCCTTCAATATTGCTGCTTCACTGCTTGAGGAAACCCTCTATTATGATAATGTCAATAAATGATTTATAATGCATTTTCCCCTCTAAATCTAACTCACTTTGCTCCACGTTATATGTTAAAGGAAACCGAACCCCACGTAATAACTTTACTTATTCTGGGAGATTTATTATATTATTTCCCATAAATCTACAAGATTTTGTTAAAATTGTGCCCCTGTTATTTATTTTCCACTTAATATAATTTCTATCATCTCAGTTATTATAATTTTTTTTCATTGAAAAGTAAAGGTTTCGTTATTGATTTAAAAATTCTTTCCAACTAAAGCTTAATGCATGATACATGTACAACTTCAACATATACGTCACATCTTCAAGAAAATGGCTGCACCCATGTCATGCCAACAGGCATCACATCATGCCAAGAATATCTTCATTCATATATCTCTTGTTCATTTTCGTAAGGAATATTGTACATCAAAGGGCAGTAATACATCTCATTTTTCAGAATACCTACACTTATTCTTTGGGTTTAGGTTTCCTTTAACGATCTCGTAATCAGAGGTCCTATCTACGATATTGTGTGTCATACGTTTTTTCAAAGGGTTGACAATTCGAAAAAAAATACAAATGGGGCCAGTCACCACGAAATGAGTCCAGTGTCGCATTAGGCTCAATCGTAGTAATAGCGATGTATAGTGTGTATGTACTGAAAATTGACCCACCTACCACATTTAAGATTTTTCCAAAAATCGACTTATTAATGTCTTGTAGTTTATGTCCCCAGAGCTTAGGTCACGAAAATATCTCCTTTTGGCATTTTTTGGCAAATAATATAGGCTATGTTACGCATCATTAACTTTACACCCAATTATCTAAAAACTGGGTAATCCCATTGTTTATAAAGTCCAATTAGGTTTTTGTTCATAATTCTGGATATAATTTATCAATTTTAATGTGTGACCCCTTAATTTAAAGCTTACTTAATGTAGATTCATATAATACTTAAAAACAGGAATACAAATTTTGACCAACTGGACTCATTTCGTGTGACAGGCCCCAAATGTTCGTCGCTTCACTGCTTTGCATATAAGTTTCATTAGGATCGTGTTAATCTGCGCCCCATACAGGATGAAGCGCTTAAAATAGCATTGCTGAAGGTTTCAAACAAACTTTTGGTGTCTTGGTAAATTTGTCAACATTTGTGTCATCGGGTTTTTTATTATTTTTGCATCCCAAACATAGGAAGAGGTAAATAGAATAGCGATTTATAATTTCCATAATTAAAAAGACACTCTAATGATGAGTTGCAATGCTCCCTTGCGAATTCGCCCTAAGGGTATCATTCATAAGATAATCCATCCTTTAGAGGTGAAAATGTAAACAAAAACAATACCGCTCGGTCCTCCCCTCTGCCTTGTACTGTATGATATACAATTGTAATTTTAGCATACATTTAAGCCATGTTACGTGCATGTAACAGAAAATGTACATAGTTCATAAGTTCTCAATTCAATGCGGGAATTAGTCTGGTTTTGATATTTTAGCTCCTGACTTCAGGCGGGAGGGACGCAAGTTTATTGTTTGAATGTCTTTTGAGCTCTTAATCCCGATAACCGCCACTGGATAACATCCATGTTTCTTTTTCTTCATGCAAAACAAATGACTGCCGTTCATACAATAAGTAACTTCTATACACTATGAACATGACAGACAATGAAAACGGACAAAATATACAGTTCCTCAGGTAAACAAAGGGACATCCCTTCACTGCTATTATGTAAAAATGTGTAAAACAGATGTCACATGCATATTCACAGGTTCTACACATTTTTACATAATAGCAGTGAAGGATGTTCCTTTGTTTACCTGAGGAACTGTATATTTTGTCCGCTTTCATTGTCTGTCATGTTCATAGTGATAGTATGCTTGTGCTTCTAGATTATGGCACTTTTCAATTTTCGACGATTAATTACCTCAACTACTACCCACATCTCTTCAGCGAACACTAATGTAATGCTTGATCAAGCGTAAATTGGATTAATTTGTTTAGGTTGAATTTTTCTGGGGGGGGGGGGGGCTTTATACTGCGTTTGCTGGTTATTCAGTGTCGTTGATTGGTGTTCTGGACCTCCAAGAAATACAGAGCCATCTGCTTATATTCTATTATATCAATATACGTGTATTTTACGGAAATAAAACCAATCAACTAACCAACCAGGACGGTCAGGCGCAGTTTTAGAAGAACATTTTATTTTTCTGCAAATGCCTGGTTCAAATGAAATTATGACCGTCTTTTTTTTTCTCGGGAGGATTAACCCCCAAGCCCCCAACCCCAGCCCCACTTTAGGACTGTTTCTGATAACTGTGCAATATTACATTGTGACTGCTCGAATGGTGTCTGATTCAAACCCTTGGTTCTTTATTATGACAAATGTTGTAAACCTCCGAATATTCTTCTTTCTTTCTTTCGACTCCTTAGATGTCGATCACAAACTGCGTGATGATGCTATGTGTAAACGGCTGGTGCGAGGAGACTATAACAAGTTTTATTTGCCATTGTTCGTCTGATTTTACAGGGACGAATTTTTAAACGAGTAATTGACCTTCGTCCTGAGCATCATACATGAAATGGTTGTTGGCAACAGTTGCTATGAGACTCATCTCACCTCTTTACCTGAAAGTGCATTTCATGTACTTAATTAGAAATCAAACTGCCACACGTAATTTAATATTCAAGGTCGGTCTCTTGCTGGTCTGTTGTATAAGGGATAAGGCTACATACAATAACTATTACATGGTAATTTCTGATGTCATGAAGTCTTGAAAAACCGATGCTAAGCCATAGAAAGAATGACAAGAATTGATAAAAGAGAGGAAGATAGAAAGACAGAAATCTGACTTGGCGTGCCATTCACATACGATGTCAGTGACAGTGCCCCGTAGGCTCATTATTCACAGGTCACCATCTCCCAGGTGGGCATGATACCTACATTGATCACCATGACTCCCAGAAAGTCACATAATGAACAAGATAAATGAATAAAAGATAACAAGTAAAAAGTAAAATTAAATACAATTATTGTAGTAAAAAATAAAATAAAAATACAATAGTAATAAAAACGATAGGAATGATAATAGTAATGATGATAATAATCATAATTATAATGAAAATTATATCATAAAAGAAAGATCATGTCTGATCTTATTGTTTACTATATAAATGTATGTATCATTTGCTAGTTTCCCTAAACTACGCAGCCATCGAGAACTAAAAACGTCACATTCGCGCATGCCCCATCCCAGTACATCGCCTACTGAGGTTCACGTGCGCAAACGCACGCCCGCCATCATCCTCTCGCGAGCCAACTGAGACAACGCTATAGACACGTTGCTGGGCAAGGAGAGGTGGCGGAGGGAGGACGATTTATCTAGTAAATAATAAAATCAGGTATGATTTTTCTGATTTGATGTATCTACCTATTATTTGCTAGAGTAGCATACTAGCATGGATAAGTCCGGGTGGCATGTCTCAAGTGGAAGGGGAAGTGGAATGGGAATTTATTGCAGGCGGTGGCGCCCTCAGGGGTGAAGTCGCGATTAGTACTTCACCAGATCTAAGGAACGTCTCTGCGATAAAAGAAAGTGAACGAATTGGGAGACCGCCAAAAGGTGGCCCTTATAATATCTTCCAGGCCATTACATTGTAAAGAGCCCAGGAAGTACTGATGCTCCTCGTATCGTGGGCTCTAACTTTCAGATCCGGGAGGAGGGCCTCAGGGCCAGCAGCCTGGATCGCCTCGACAATCCATCTGGAAATGGACTCCTTGGACGCACGGGATAAAGGTTTTCGGTTAATGAGGGAGAGCTGGTTTTTAGGATACGTACCATTTTAATACCCTCGTCGGGCACCAGACTTTGTCCTCCTTGACCGAGGAGAAGTCAGAGAGAGGGCTGAGGAAAACCTCAACCGGCCCTGAGGTAACCAACTGTCTCGCACTCTGCCTGGTATGGGATGTCGATCTCCGCACCCCAGTACACTAGGGTACGGTTGGGGGACAGCTCCGATTTCTCCAAATTGACTATAAAGCCTAGCTCCTGTGTAGTCAGTTATCATTGTTGTTGTTTTAGTTTTTACTTGCGTGTATCATTCACTTTATATGAATATTTACGCCGAATTCAAGTTGCATTAACAAAATTAAATGGAAGCAGAAAAGAGAAGGGGAAAAAATTCTACGCTGTTCAATTTTTTTGCGGAGTTTCCAGACAGCCTGTCTACATAAAATCATTGACTGTTTTGTGTGTATCTTCTGGCCAGCGCGGTTCGGTACATTGAACAGGCTTTTCGGCTTGCATGTTCATGCCCAGCCTAGACCCTCCAATACCGGCCAAGACTATGCGATGTATGTCGGTGGGATTGTCTCCTTTCTGGGGAAAAAACAATCATGTTAGTCATGCCTTAGCCTTCTGTCTAGAAGGTTAGAACGGTTGGCGAGGACGAAATTGCTTTGCCACCTCCGCCGCCTGTTTCCGAAAGTCAATCTCGCGCCGATGGGCAGCGGTGAAATGGTCCCCAAACAGATGCCCCTCCGAGTGGGGTATCCCCGTCGAAATGGAAGGGATAGCCTTTTTGAAAATTCCTAAGGAGGAATATGCGAAGTCTCTCCTAGAGTTCCTGGTCTGGACGGCTGTCACGGCGAGCTGCGACCACAGATATCCTGTTAAGGTGAGCAAGATCCCATCTAACACCAGACCGTCAGACTCGGAAATCTCAAGATCTGAAGACCTGACCCTGAGGCTGATAAGTGACCCCAGATAGGCGATGAGCCGCATGCCAGATCTGGCGAGGGTCTCAAAGTCACGCACCCGTTTATCGTTGACCGTGAAGGCTGGGCTACGAAAATTTAGGTCAAATCTCAAACCCACATGGGAAATGAAAAAGCCAAACGAGTCTTGGGATCGGAAGGCGTACTCTTTCGTGAAGAGATGCTTCTAAGAAGCCCTAGATGTAGACGACTGTTCAGCTACGCCCGTGTAGGCTAGCTTGAAGTCGTTCGTCAGGCGTATTCCCGTGGAGGAAGCCCCTGTCTGGAGAGAAGGGAAGCCTGGCCCGCATCTGACTGAGCCGGTGTGAAGGTCTCAGGGAAGTATTTCTCCAGGAGAGCCTGCGCGTCGGCTGTCAAACCACAAGGGGTTTGGGGGCTGCGCTGGCTTGTGACTCAGAAACAGAGTCACCATCCCGTTGCTCGAAACCAGCTACGTGAGGAACCTGGCACCAAGGGGGGGGGGGGGGGCGCAACCACGAGCTGATAGTCTCCTCGCTGAAGGGGCGCCAAGCGCCGCCGGTAGAGGAGGGGCAGCTCTAGCCACCTGTACCTGTAAAACAGCGCGAATGTGATGTTTTTAGTACTCGATGGCTGCGAAGTTTAGGGAAACTAGCAAATAACAGTTAGATACATCGATTTATTGTGGTAAATTAAATATAATAATAGCAACAATAATGTTGATAACAATAATATGACATGTTTACCAGGGGGGGGGGGGTAGCCTCATCAGAATAAATACTGTTTACCCTGAGGGCATTGCAATAATATGACTATCCCGCCTGCGATGATAAGGCGCTCAAACATTTGAGGAATGTCATTATGTTTTAGAAATAAGAAACAAAATTGTGTCTCAACATAACAAGTATTATTGATCTATAAAATATGAATACAATGTCACGATAAATCGAAAAATTGATGCTAAGGTCTACCAGAGACATAAAAGGATAAACGAAGGATGATAGGAAGTGGAAAATACTGAAAGAAATTCTGACTGGGCGTGCCGTTCACCCACAATTTAAGGGACAGGGCCCCGTAGGCTCATCATTCACAGGTCACCATCTCCCAGCCAGGCATTATACCTATACTCAATAACATGAACACCAACATGGGAATATTCTTGAAAAGCAAGAACATGGGTGGAATCTAGGAAACTAGATGGCAAGCCTTAAAGAACCGACTGTGTGTGCCATTCTTTAATGGGGAAAAGACAAAAAACTATATGGCACACAAAAACATCTTAAAAGTGATTCTTTTTAAATTAAAAAACAACAACGATACTATTATTATATATAAAAACTATTACATAATATCTTTGGTGTAATAAAGTCTTGAAGAAGAAAAAAACGATGCTAAGCCCTACAAGAGAAAGAAGAAAAGAATGGAGAAAGAGAGGAAGAAAGAAAGAAAGTCTGACTGGGCGTGCCGTTCTCCTACAATTTAAGGGACAGGGCCCGGTAGGCTCATCATTCACAGGTCACCATCTCCCAGCCAGGCATTATACCTATACTCAATAACATGAACACCAACATGGGAAAATTCTTGAAAAGCAAGAAAATGGGTGGAATCTAGGAAACTGGATGGCAAGCCTTTAAGGAACCGACTGTGTGTGCCATTCTTTAATGGGAAAACACAAATAAGTATATGGCACACAAAATACGCTTCTTAAAAGGCATTCTTTTTAATTAAAAAACAACAACGATATAATGATTACATAAAACAACTATTCATAATATCTTTGTCGTTATGAAATCTTGGAAAAAACTGTGCTAAGCCCTACCAGAGAAAGAAGAAAAGAATGGAGAAAGATAGGAAGAAATAAAGAAAGTCTGACTGGGCGTGCCGTTCTCCTACAATTTAAGGGACAGGGCCCGGTAGGCTCATCATTCACAGGTCACCATCTCCCAGCCAGGCATTATACCTACACTTAACATCCTGACTACCAGAAAGACCGTCATAGTCTCAATACACACAACAAGATAATACACACATAAATGATGTTATACAACTCACTCCCAGATCCTAATCAAATGATTGGTCATGCGCGGTCACGTGTGATTCATTTACTGAGCCTATTGCACTCGTTTTCATGAAAAGGAGTGCAATATTTTCCAGTACTATTGAACTCGTTTTCAGAGCGCGCAGTAGTGCGCGTAGAGGTTAGAGCGCTTAATACTGCGTGTGCATGGGCCTATTCTTGCGCAGCACTATGCGTAAATGGGTGTAGAGGTAAGTGCGCTTGCTTTATCAATACTTATGTGTGCGCACTAAATTGAGACTTATTAAAACTTGAGATTTATTTGTCAGCCATATACTGTCACGAAACAATCTTCAATTAATTATTTTTACATCAAATAACAAGGATTAAGGAGTTTCGTTGTATAAAACAAATGATACATGTTTTCATTCGTTTATTATACGATCTATCCACCCTCGTTGATGCTGTGTGTATCTATCACACTCAGCCTAACGGCTTCGTGCGATAGAAACACACAGCCTCAACTCGAGTGCGGATAGATCGTATAATGAACTCATGCGCATGCATCATTTGTATAATAATATGACATGTCTACCTAGGGTAGCCTCATCAGAATAAATTAGGTGTACCCTGAGGGCCCAGGAAATATATAACTACCCAGGCTACAGCGATAAGGCTCTCAAACATTTGGAAATGTTATAACATTTTTTAATTATGGCACAACATAGCAAATATTATTGATCTTTAAAATGATTTAAGATATCAATCCGATGTCATGCAAAAAAAATGATGTTGAGCTCTACCAAAGAAGGAAAAAGAAAGGAAGGATGGAAGGAAGGTAGAAAGACCGAAAGAAAGTCTGACTGGGCGTGCCGTTATCCTACAATTTAAGGGACAGGGCCCCGTAGGCTCATCATTCACATGTCACCATCTCCCAGCCAGGCATTATACCTATACTCAATAACATGGGAATATTCTTGAAAAGCAAGAAAATGGGTGGAATCTGGGAAACTGGATGGTAAGCCTTTAAGGAACCGACTGTGGGTGCCATGCTTTAATGGGAAAAGACAAATAACTATATGGCACACAAAATGCATCTTAAAAGCCATTTCTTTTTAATTAAAAAACAACGATATAATGATTACATAAACACCTATTACATAATATCTTTGACGTTATGAAATCTTGAAAAAACGATGCTAAGCCCTACCAGAGAAAGAAGAAAAGAATGGAGAAAGATAGGAAGAAATAAAGAAAGTCTGACCGGGCGTGCCGTTCTCCTACAATTTAAGGGACAGGGCCCGGTAGGCTCATCATTCACAGGTCACCATCTCCCAGCCAGGCATTATACCTACACTTAACACTATAACTACCAGACAGACCGTCATAGTCTCAAAACACAACATAATAATACACACATAATAAATGATGATAATATGACATGTCTACCCAGGGTAGCCTCATCAGAATAAATTATTTTTCACCTGAGGGCCCTGTAATTATATAATTACACTGGCTATGGCGATAAGGCGCTCAAACATTCGAGGAATGTCATTAAGCTTAAAACAATTTATAACAAAAATATGTCACAGCATGGCAAACATTATTGATCTCTAAGATGATTAAAGATATTAATCCAATGTCACGGCAAACAGAAAAAAAATAATGCTAAGCTCTACCAGAGAAAGAGAAAGATAAAGGAAGGATGGAACGAAGAGAGGAAGGAAGGTAGAAAGACAGAAAGAAAACCTGACTAGGCGTGCCGTTCTCCTACAATTTAAGGGACAGGGCCCAGTAGGCTCATCATTCACAGGTCACCATTTCCCAGCCAGGGGTTATACCTACACTCAATAACATGACAGCCAACAAGGAAATATTCTTATAAAAACAAGAAAAGGGTGGAATCTAGGAAACTGGATGGTCAGCCTTTAAGGAACCGACTGTGGGTGCCATTCTTTAATGGGAAAAGACAAAAAAATATATGGCACACAAAGTGCATCTTAAAAGCCATTATTTTTAATTAAAAAACAACAACGATATAATGATTACATAAAACACATATTACATAATATCTTTGACGTTATGAAAACAAGAAAAGGGTGGAATCTAGGAAACTGGATGGTCAGCCTTTAAGGAACCGACTGTGGGTGCCATTCTTTAATGGGAAAAGACAACAAAATATATGGCACACAAAGTGCATCTTAAAAGCCATTCTTTTTAATTAAAAAACAACAACGATATAATGATTACATAAAACACATATTACATAATATCTTTGACGTTATGAAATCTTGAAAAAAAACTATGCTAAGCCCTACCAGAGAAAGAATGAAAGGATGGAGAAAGATAGGAAGAAATAAAGAAAGTCTGACTGGGCGTGCCGTTCTCCTACAATTTAAGGGACAGGGCCCGGTAGGCTCATCATTCACAGGTCACCATCTCCCAGCCAGGCATTATACCTACACTTAACACTATAACTACCAGACAGACAAATTCTTTCAGCGAAAACTGAACAAAATAATATTATGAATAAAAGATACAAAATAAAAAAAGTAAAAAAGTAAAAAAGTAAAATTAAATAACAATAGTAACAAAAACGATAGGAATGATAAGATTAATAATATCGACAATATTAATGAGTATAATAAAGATAATACAATATTACAAAATTAATAATAACAATACAAATAATATTGATAATAATAATATGACATGTTTACCCAAGGTAGCCTCATCAGAATAAATACTGTTTCCCCTGAGGGTCCTGTAATTATATAACCATCCTGGCTACAACAGGCGCTCAAACGTTCGAGGAATGTCATAAAACTTAAAACAATAAAAACAAAATATGTCACAAAATGGCAAACATTATTGATCTCTAAATTTATTAAAGATATTAATCCAATGTCACGATAAACCGAAAAAAATGATGCTTAGCTCTACCAGAGAAAGAAAAGGATAAAGGCAGGACGGAAGGAATGGAAAAAAACGGAATATTGTTAAAATGCAAGAGAAAGGGTTGAATCTAGGAAACTAGATTTCCCAGCCAGGCATAAACTACACTTATTGACACCATGACTACCAGAAGGACGGTACACAAACACTGAGCCAGATAAATGAATAAAATATTATAAAAAAACCTCAATCAAACCAGAGAAAAAATATAATAATTTTATTATATAACAATGAAATGATGACAAAAATGATTATATTAATACTACTACTACTCCTATTACCACAACTAAAACTACTACAAATACTATTACTACTAATGATAATAATATATAAAAAAGATAGTAAAAAATTAGATTATTTTTTTTTTAAACATGACCCCCAAAAAAGCAAATAAATAGCTAGCTTTTCCTGTTAATTGAGAAAATCATTCGATATTAAATAATCATCAAACTGGTCTTAAATGTAGCCAAGCTTCATTAAAAGAGAGATGGGAAAATCAGAAGCCCATAGTTCATCACCATCTTTATCTACTGTAGTAACTTTTTTTTTTAAACAAAAAACAATTGACAACGTGGGCTTATGAATTATAATTATGTAACGCACCTTTTCACCACTTAAACATACAAAGGTTATCTCAAAATATATCAAGTGATTTTCTTGCTGAAGTGGAGATCACACTTTACAAAAATAGAATTTGTTCTCCCCTACACCCCCCCCCCCCTCCTTCCGCCTATCGAAACAAAGATCAAGAAACCTCACTGTTTACTTTTGATATCACTGTGCACCGAGTGCATCGGTGTTCTAAATTATTCCAATCATCTACTCTAGCTTTCTGACTCTCTACCTTTTCCATATCACTCTCCCTTTCAGTGATCCGACCAGACACTAAGCAGGGCTCCCACTTAGCCGAGTTGGAACCTCGAGTTGTGGCGAGCTGGCGCGATCTTATGGCAAGCCTTTTTATTATTAATTGATATCAATAAATCAATTCTTGTTATCAAGAAATAATTTTATGTTGTAAAGCAATGATAATTCTTGATATCAAGAATTCGATTTCGTGATATCAGGAATTTTATTTCGTGATATCAAGAATTGAATTTTTGATATCAAGAAATATGTTTTAATGATAAAACTGCTTGCCATAAGATCGCGCCAGTTCGCCACAACTCGAGGCTCCAACTCGGCTAAGTGGGAGCCCTGCTTCACAGCGGTATCACCGCCGATCTCCGAAGGCAACGGAAGATTGTTGTTGTTGTTGTTAAGATTAATGGCCTTTCCATCGTCATTGGAAGATTTTCGCCAGGCAATGTGAGAGGGCAATGTGAGAGGGCGTAGTTACTGGTCGTCTCTTAGTACTTTTGCTCTGTTGGATCGACGAAAGCCTAGTGGCGTTGTATTTGTGCATCAGTAAATTGTTAGTAGTTATTTTCTGTATTGTTATGTAGCTTGTTATTTTAAATAATTCATTAGGAAGGAAGGGATGAAGTGGTTGAATATCAGTTGCGATCAGTTCATTACGTTAGGACGTTAGTTTAAAGCCTCTCTCCGTATAATGAAGCAATTCATACTAACAGAAGAATAAATCACTCCAGCAAAGCAAAGAGAGTCAATGTGTATTGACCTTTAGCGCTGCACTACGTGCTAATAGGCAACAGTTGCACACATGAATAGTCAATAAACAAATAACACACAAATGTACACAATTATGTCGATGTTGCTGTAACCAAGTTTAACAGTAGACTCACGATTTGAATTTTCGAATTATTCTTTCTAACATCGGTAAGTTGAACAAATTGTATTTTACTACAATTTAGGTGCCATCAATTATCACTAAACTTCTAAAGTACCGATTTGAGTGAAATCAGTTGAGTTTTGTACAGTGGTGTTTGAAATGTTGAAAATCAATAGAACAGGTTTCAATACACAGCCAGGATATTAATGCAGATATGTGTGAAGAAATATAGCAAAATAACAAAATTCCAAGATTCTATGACATGTCGAAATAGTAAATCGTCCTCCCAAGGCTCCCATATAATCATTATACACTCCATGACCAAACCAAATGCATATCTTCGTTACATCAATAATACATAAGAATTCGAGTTCATGCTACTTACGGAATTGGCGATGACAAGTAAAACAAGCCGATACAAATCACAGATCAAAAGCAGAAACGATGTGGAGAAAGTATAGAAAAAAGTGCGTCTTGTCTGTCCAAGCGTCGCCTCAAATCTGGCATTCTTCGGTCGCGCCCCAGTGACTAGATGAGTCACGTGATGCCAAAGGCCGGGCCAATTCTGATAAGTTCGAAGGGACACGAATATAAATGAATGTAATTTGCATACGAATATATTCGGAGTATGTTCCTTGCATTGTGTTCCCTTTCTATCACAATTACTTCTTTCATGTAAGTATGTTGTAAATTCCGTGACCCGTATTCGACTAAATGTTCGACCCTACGCTGGGCTTAAGCTTTTATTCAAAACCTGTTTTCACAAAGGAAGTTTTTTTTATGAGATTGTTCTTTTGTTATATATGATCTTAGACCCGGGTTCAGTCTTTACTGAATTAGTAGAGTAGGGACCGTTATGTCCACTCTTTCTTAACTTCAAAGACATCCTATTGTCTCCGAACTTGTAGTTCATGATGGTACGTTAAACGATGCCCGGTCTAATTGGAGACGATAGTTAGGGGGGAGAGGCGGGAGGGATCATGCAAACTTGAATCAGGTAAAACATCCGATGTAAAGTCAGAGCTCAACATTTTAGAGGTGAAAGTGCCAAAGGTAAAAATTATAGAAGTAAAAATGGAAAAAGTATAAATTTTAACTCAAAATTAATGAGGCCTATAATTCTTCAATAATAGTACCTAAAGGTTTCATTGAAACCGAGTATTGATATGGAATTAAAGGATATTAGTTTGTATACCTCAATATTGAGCAATATCACTCATTGTATTTTGTTCTTAATGGCAAACAAAATAATAATACAATATTTGTCCCGCTGAATTTTGTAACGTATGATGAACAATCTCATGGAGTCGAATGTCTTTCTACCGGCGAACACCACATGTTTAAGCGTACGTTTCTTCTTTGCGTTTATCATTATTATTATTAAACATTTCATCTTCGATACATTTTCTAAATCTTTTATGATATTACTGTGTTATGTTGTCATTGCTATTTTGTTATTTTGACACTGTTTAAAAAAAAATTATGTGAATATATGATTGCTTTGTAAAACATTCAATATAGGCCTTGAATTGCATGTTATGTTGATTTTTTTAATAAACCGATTTAATTTAATTTAATTCAATTATTAGAAATGAAGCGATATTTGCACGCGTATCGTGTATGCCTTACCAAATAAAACAGTTATATGAAGGCATTCCATTCTGACTCATGGAAAACTCTTTTGAATATATATGAACATCCTTGTGAGGATACTGAATTAAGTTTAGAATTCATTATTAAAGGAAACCCTCACTCTTTGCAAGGTATAACATCAAAATATATCTCTAGTAAATTGTTAAAAATGAGAACGGAAAAATCTTATGCTACATGCAACTTAGAACGATACATACAATATGGTCGAAAATGACACGACAACAATTTTCTTAAGACCCCGAAAATCCACTCTAGACAGAAAGCTGAGGGAATTTCAATATAAAATGTTATATAATTTAATTTATACAAATAAGCATCTATACACTTTCAAACATGCAGTGAGCAATCTTTGCTCCTTTTGCAATAAACACGAAGAAACCTATGAGCATCTGTTTTTTACCTGTGAAAAGGTAGCAAATATTTGGAAGGACTGCGGTGACCTTTTTGCTTTATCAGCGTTAAAAAATCTACACTGGCAAGAAATTCATATCGGGATAAAAAAAGATCCAATGCGGGAGAAGAACAACTGTTAAATCACATTATTCTTTTAACAAAACATATAATTTTTAAATATAGTTCAACTAAAAATAGACCCCCAATTCCTCAAGAAATTAAAAAGAGAATTATAGAAAATAGGCAAGAAGAAAAGGAATAGCGGGGGAGAGGGGCACTTTAACACTTCACTTCAGAAAATGGGACAACTTCCACAGTTAAGGACGGTGAGGCAAATACTTCTTTCTCAGACTCAGACATTTTTTTTTTTAAATATATAATTTGGTCTTAAAGAAAAGGAAGAGACAGGATTTCCAACAAATATGTAGAAGTGAATGCTCGGGAAGGGAGGGGGGATTTGTTGAGCTTTGGAATGAAGGGGGGAGGGGGATATGTAAGTTTGTATGTGTGTCTGAGTATGTGAGCGTGTGCGGTGTGTCTGTCTGTCTGTCTGTAGGTAACTCTTTGATTTATAATATTCGTTCAGTATAATTAATTTGAAAACATTATGTACTGTGTATTAAACTATCTTATGTATTTTTTGAGAGATGTACAATTTTCTTTATATTTGATATGTTATGTTAATCAATGAAGCTGTATGTTTGTTTGTTATATATTTTGTACTGAATGAATACAATAAAACAATGCTACAAAACAAAACAAAAAGTCAAAAAGTGTAAAGGATATGGGAGCGAAAAGGAAATATTAATATTTGTGTGCAGTGACCTGTCAGATATAAAACAGACTTAGGTTTAGAGAGAACTCTTGAACGGTAACGTTTTACCTGTGATATTGTGCCTCTGATATTACTCTAACATTTAAAAAGTGAAAAGAATACATTTCGCTTCAATAATTACCACCTCAACATTATTCAAACCAGAGACAATGGTATGCAGCTTCACCAGAGCTGACCATCTGTTTACAATATACCATAAAATACCAGCATATGAGTTGCTATGTCAGACGTGCTGTAGCATCACCAGGAAAAGACAGGTAATTTGGACGGATTGTATGAAAGAATGTAATCGTTTTGTGAGCATGTGCTGAGCTTGGGTAAATTACATACCACTGTCTCTTGTTAGCTCACTAATGTTTGACATATTGGCCCGAATTCACAAAGCAAGGTTTGAGCTCAGACCAAGGTTTGAGCTCAAACCTCCTTTTGTTTCGCCAAACCTCCTTTTGTTCTTTACAAACCAGGTTTGTAAAAAACGCGTAAAACGCGTCATATGACGTACGAAAACCAAGGTTTGTCGACAAACCTCCTTTGTGAATTCGGGCCATTATGTCACAAGATGAATGAGATCTAGATAATTTTTTCAGGGTGAATCTTAGCAGGTCTGAGAAATTATTTTAAAAATATTTAGAAATCTATGAAATCTATATAGATGTTTGAATAACAAAATATGAGTTGTATGCAGCCATGCACATCAAAAGAAATCAACTTATATTTGGATGTCACCCGACCTTTAAGCATAATCCGACCCCCGAACAACTGTAATGCATTTTGGAACGTTTCACTTTTGATTGACCCCATATTAACGTGTACTGCCCATTCCACGATTATATAATCATTACGAATAGAACGTCATCGTTAAGGGAATTTAACAGGCTTTGAATTACCAAATTCAGGTATGATGATATAGTAACAATCAAGATATCGACGCTCTAAATTGAAATACAAAACTATTTTGAGGAATTTATATCGTATTTTCCTTTTGTCAAACTGTTACGACGATGAAAGAATATTTATTGTACACATTATTTAACAGCAACAAAAGAAAAACGCAGAGAAATTACAAACACGTCTGCTTGGAAAGAGAATTAAATGTTTTATTGGAGTTGTTGAAAATGATAAAACATTCCTAAATTTGGAGTCGTTGTGGTATGAACCTGTCTTCAGCAGCAGTATTATAAGCGTGTAGCTACTCCCTTTACGAGCGAAATATATGCGAAATCACATAAATAATACGAAAGCGTATTAAAAATTACGCACCTAAGGTAATATTCAGAGTAAGACGTTATATTGAGAAAGAGTCTTTACTTTCGAATTACACTGTTTATGACAAATAATGCTTTGAAATACACACCCTACGAAAGATATCGTTCAGAGCTACACACCTAGTTAGAAATATAAAGAATTACAGCCACAATAGAGAACAATATTTAGACTGGCCCAACTTATTAGTATAAAGGATACTTAGATTTCCATACATTACCCTAAAAAACATTCATAATAATTACACATCTTATGGTAACTGAGTATGCAGTATTACACACCTTGAAGTATATTAACCCGTTGCTTACTGGAACCTGGTGGTCCCTGTGGTAAGTCTATGGGAATGAGATAATTCAGTAGTCAAAGGGTTAAATATATAATTATAAACTAAAACGACAAAAACACAAGAAGTATTGCGATGGAACTAGGTGCTCATGAGTTTAAATATTCTTACCAAACATAATCTAAGTACGATATGAAGCTGACTTAAATCAACACATTGCTAGGTAGTACGAGACTCTGCCATGCCTGTAACTTACATCAACAATCTTAAATTTTGAATTCTGAAATTTAAGAGTTCAGTTTTTAGGTGAATAAGCGTCAGCGTCATTTAGGTGAACCTGTTCGCTATTCTAGCATTTTCTATATAACCATTTTAGATGGACGTAACATTTCAAAACTTAAAATAATGTTGCTTTTTAAGAAAGTTAAAGAGGGGGGGGGGTGGCTTTTGTTTTGCCTGCTTAGTGAGTTTGAAGACGTGCTATGTGGTCCTTTTGGGTTTTATAAGTTTTTATTCTTTCCTCTCCTAAACGAAATTCAAAATAAAGTTCTACATTTCATACAAAATTACAAATAAATGTTCACATTATACAAACTTACAAATTAATGTTCACATATACAAAATAACAAATACATTTCAACGTTTATTTAATTACTATAATTACATTATTTAGAACCAATAAATTCTGTAAAATCTTTAACATTCAAATTAGCTTTAAAAATCGAGGCAAAAAAACCTATTTTAACACCTGAATCAAATCTGTTATTATCATACAAGTAATAAACACTAATACTAAGCTTTATAATTTCGATATCCACTTATCATATATTGTAAGCTTGTTTATCTTATCGTGTAGGATCATAGACTTCCAGTATTCTTATCTAGTAGTTGGTATGGATTGTGTAGGCAATGAAATCCATAAAACTAGAGACACGAGTCAGACCAGCTGGCTGGTATTGTCCACCGCATACTGCACCCCAGCTGGTAACACCAAACAGGGTCCATCTTCCAGAGTTCTGCTGCACAATAGGACCGCCACTGTCCCCCTGTTGAGATGAATTATGTCAAGTTGTCATTTACACATACGGTGCATACCATAGTAAAGAGCATAAATAAGATTGGAAGCTTTGTGATAATTTGGCATTCTCTATATCCTTAAAATCTGAAAGTTTTGAGTAGAAACAAAAGTGCCTGGTTGTATTATCCGGAGTAAGTTATGCCAAATCATATACACTGTTAACAAAAAATCTCTTTGTTTTTGTTTTCTTTTAATTGATGACAGAATCACATACCTCAAAATAATAGGCGGCACAATTTCATTATCAGTAAAGATCGTTCCCGGTATAAGATGACACTAGGCCTACAATATTCAAATCGCTTAAATAATTAATGCAGGGTGTAAACGTGGCATTTTCTAATTGATACTCAACAATTTTTTAGTCTAGGTCTGAGCAGACCTCTACTCCTAAAATTAAATATTCCTCCAATCCAATAATGAGTGGTAAATAATATATTACTGAACAATAAACTTACCGTACACATGCCATTGTAGCCCCTAGGGTACATTACACAGAACATTGATGGAAGGACTGGTAAGAAGTTGATGTTCCGTTGGCAGATGTCATTTGGTATGACAGGCATACGGGATTCTTGCAAATAGTCAGGTTGGGGGCCTGTGAGATCATGAAGAAAGACATCAATATTTGTCAATTTCACATCAAACACATCAAAGGAGTATAGGAAAGGGAATTAACAGCTTCTATTCACGAAATTCACGAAAATACAAGAATTGAATTATCAAAATTCGTCAAGGGACAAACCATTCTGGAAAGGTGCTTTCTATATAAACAAAATACCATCTTGTAAAAACATTTGATGCAGATGATGATCTGATATGTAAATTCGCACTGTCTTTCTTACATAGTAAGTTTTTACTTCACGAAACATTTCATTTCTGTAATTTCAAAATGTATTCATGTATTAAACAAATCAAATTGAGATCCCATCGGCTTTGTAAACTTTGACACGTGTTTTTGCTTTCGTAAATATCTACAATTAAAAAGAGAAACTCACTGTATCGTCTGGTGTAGCTGCCCCATCCTGTGAAGGTGACATACGATCCAACTTCTAAAACATCATCGGGAGATGGAAGGCACACAGGTCCGATCTCATTCGTGAAAGTGAGAGGATGGACCAACTTGAGTAGGGCAATATCATTGGCCAACGTAGATCCGTCATTATAACGTGGATGAATGAAGTAATTCTCTACTTGATGGACCGGTCCTCCTGCATTGATATTGTATGACAATGTTCCTGCTTGGATTGCTAAGCTGCGATAGGGATCACTGAACAAAATTGGAAAAGATGGAAAGAGAAACTCCAATTATTGTACACAACGCGTTGATCAATGGAGATTGTTAAGTTCTTTAGTACAAAAAAGGAGGCAAAGCTTGGAAAGGTAGTAGGCATAATGATTTTGGGGGAGTTTATAGGGTTTATTTTTACTGCAGTAATTTCTTAATAGTATTCGAAAGGAATAAATCCCTGACGATGTTCGAATAATTTTGAAATGTATGACACGTTTTGTGGATGGGAAAACCTCAGACACTATATGCATTTAATTATTATCGATCAACCAAAATAATTTAGCCTTCATTGCCTTTGGAATACAATAAGAAAAAAGGGGAAAAATCATAAAATTGACTTTTATCCATCCCTCACGCAATAGATAGCTTTCAGCACGTTGAGCAATACTTTATATCAGACTTGTTTGCTATGAACAATTATTGTATGTATTTCGGGTATTTACGCCGAAAATAAGTTGGAAAGTTGGTACTTGTCGGTAGATAGTGAGCTTTATGCACAAGACTTACACACAATGAGCAGCAGTCACTATCCATTCTGGACTTATAATGCTGCCGCCGCAAGCAAACTCGTTATCCCAGTAGAGTGCGATCTGCCATGGCCACGTGCCTAGACTGGTAACGTCCTGCCCATGGGTCACCCGGTGCAGTTCAAGAGCAGGTCGAAGACCACATCCTTCAAATATCACTGTAAAGAGGAAAATATTTAGCAGTTATTTTCTATTTCGAAATAAAAATGGGGAGTGCAATTTTATGACATGAATTCTACTAATTTATATTCTCAAAAACGGAAAATCAATATCTTTTCACTTCTACTTTAATAGATTTATGTTGGTATAAGTTACCTGACGGAGGCTCTGATGTTTCCTCAGGTTTAGGTCTCCAAGTGGGTTCGGGTCTCCATGTGCCTTCGGGTTCAGGTCCCCATGTGCCTTCGGGTTCGGGTCTCCATGTGCCTTCAGGTCCCCCTTCGGGTTCAGGACCCCATGTGCCTTCTGGTTCGGGTCTCCATGTGCCTTCGGGTCCCCCTTCGGGTTCAGGTCCCCATGTGCCTTCTGGTTCGGGTCTCCATGTGCCTTCGGGTCCCCCTTCGGGTTCAGGTCCCCATGTGCCTTCGGGTTCGGGTCTCCATGTGCCTTCAGGTCCCCCTTCGGGTTCAGGACCCCATGTGCCTTCGGGTTCGGGTCTCCATGTGCCTTCAGGTCCCCCTTCGGGTTCAGGACCCCATGTGCCTTCTGGTTCGGGTCTCCATGTGCCTTCGGGTCCCCCTTCGGGTTCAGGTCCCCATGTGCCTTCTGGTTCGGGTCTCCATGTGCCTTCGGGTCCCCCTTCGGGTCCCCCTTCGGGTTCAGGTCCCCATGTGCCTTCGGGTCCCCCTTCGGGTTCAGGTCCCCATGTGCCTTCGGGTTCGGGTCTCCATGTGCCTTCGGGTCCCCCTTCGGGTTCAGGTCCCCATGTTCCTTCGGGTTCGGGTCTCCATGTGCCTTCAGGTCCCCATGTGCCTTCGGGTTCGGGTCTCCACGTGCCTTCAGGTCCCCCTTCGGGTTCGGGTCCCCATGTGCCTTCGGGTTCGGGTCTCCAGGTGGGTAATGGTGCAGGCCCCCATGTTGTCCTAGGTTCTGTTTGGTTAGTGATAGTCCTATTCGGAGTCATGTTGCCACAGTCAGATTCATCGCTAGCATCCATGCAGTCAGGTGAACCGTTGCAGATCAAATCAACTGTCAGACAACCCGAGAAGTCTAGGCACTGAAAATAATTTCCTGGACAGTCTAGAAGAGGGTAGAATGTATTTAATATGACGAATTTACTAAGGTATATCAACATGTATATAAAAAGCGTACTATTATGCGCTTTAATGCCAATCGTATGACTAATATGAATTTGATAAGTGCCAACTATAAATAACTTCCAGTGAAGGAAACACTCTTTTTTTAAAGTGAAATAATTCAGATTCAGATTAATTTTATTTCTGTCAGATAACCCGAGAAGTCTAGGCACTGGAAATAATTTCCTGGACAGTCTAGAAGAGGGTAGAATGTATTTAATAAGACGAATTTACTAAGGTATAGCAACATGTATATAGAAAGCGTACTATCATGCACTCTAATGCCAATCGTATGACTAATATGAATTTGATAAGTGCCAACTATAAATAACTTCCAGTGAAGGAAACACTCTTTTTTAAAGTGAAATAATTCAGATTCAGATTAATTTTATTTCTGTCAGACAACCCGAGAAGTCTAGGCACTGGAAATAATTTCCTGGACAGTCTAGAAGAGGGTAGAATGTATAAAATATCAACAACTTATCAATAAACCGTATAACATTTCAATAAAGTAGATTTTTAAAGAAAATAAGCCGTACATTCGAAGTTACCAAGGACAATTTTAAAAGTGCGGACATGGAAATCTAAAATTTTTAAAAAGCTGTTTTTATACGCATCCTTACATCTGCAGTTTTCTCTTTGTTCATCAGAGTGGTCCGAACAATCATAATTTCCGTCGCAGAATTTCCAGAATGGCACACAAGACCCGTTACCGCACTCAAACTCGAAACTCTGACAAGCTACATCGCCACGAGGAAAGCGGGATAGGTAGATAGGGACCCCGGAAAGTGGGTAGAAATAATTGAAGGAGAGAGAGAGAGAGAGAGAGAGGTAAAAGAAAGACAGACAGAAAGTGAAGGCGAGAGAGAGAGAGGGGGTTGGGTAAAAAGACAGGTTAAAGAGAATGAGAGAAGTATGATTAATAATAAAGGAGTAAGATAATTTTGGAGGAATATGGTGATAGAGAGACAACAAAAGAGAGCATCAAAAACAAAAATAGAGACGTAGAAAGGGAGGCAGGGTTAAGGGAAGAATTCATAGAATATAAACAATTTAGACAAAATAAATGTATATCAGCAATAATTCATCAGAATACCAATTATACAAAACATATATAACAGTAATACTAATATTGATATCAATGATAATTGAAATAGTAATAATAATAAGAACAAGAGCAAGAATTAGAATTAGTAATAAAATCCCAAACGTTAAGATCCGAAAGATTCAATCCATCTACGAACGAGGGCGTTCAAATGAGGATGAGGAAGAGGATATTTGAATGTAAATGCAAATGAGCATTCAAATATACCACAATGTGTATCTCAGACTAGATCATGATGTAAAGTAATCTTCTTTCTCTCTAATACCGTCCGTTTGATACTTACAACAGTCTTTCTCATCACTGCCGTTAGCACAGTCCACATAACCATTACATACATCATTCTGAAGGATGCATCGCTCTCCACAGTCATACTGGTGCGCAGCACACTCTGGAATTCAATAATAATAATAATAATAATAATAATAATCTTGATTTGTATGTATACGAAATACTGTCTCTGAGCGCTTTACACATATTTAATTACCCCGATCATCGGATTCATTCACGCGCGCACAATGTGCACCATCTGAACTATTTGAGGAGTTTTCCTACCATATATTCACTGTGAGGGCATATGGCAATTACTAACACAAGGCTTTAGCCATCCTACCAGGTCCCAATTTCTCTCCTGGGTATGGAGCGGCAAATGTAGATTAATACCTTGCCAAAGGTGATTAGTGCCGTGTCGGAGATCGAAGCACGACATTTGCATTTCAAGACAAATGCTTAAACCACTCGATTACGACACCTCTACATCTAAAACAATATAAATCAATGTAAATCCTACAGGTAAAAATCCGCAATAAATCTACTAAAGAAAACTCTTCCACTGAAATAATTTATAATTCACTCGCATAGCGTCAGAACATTATCATGAGTTTGAGCAAATTCTGGGGCCATGCCATGAAACAATTACTGGTGACATGATATTCCCTCTTCAAAATTATTCCAAAAACATTCCACCATAATGCGACGTTGGATTAAAGAACGTGGAAGTTCCTAATTTTCTGAGATTTTCTCAATGAAGATTGAATGGAAAATGTATTAGTGTATGAAACATGAAGGATACATTTAAAGCAATGTATGGCACTCACGAATGTATGTAGCAACATATATTTGATTGCATTGTTCCTGTTAGATTATAATTGTACCAGTTACTGTCATTAAAAGAAGAAGAAAAAGTCGCCTTGATATTTGTAGTAACCTTTTGCCTTTCCCAAATGTACATTCTACATGAATACATCAATATAAACTAAGTGAACGAAAGTTTATACCACACTGCTGGTGTTCGTCTGTACTGTCTCCACAGTCATTGTATCCATCGCACACAAACCTCTCTGCAATCACCCGTCCATTGTCGCACTGGAAAGCTTCAAGATAATTCACACAAGCATCCATTTTAGATTTCTTAGATTTCTTCTCCAAAACAGCTATGTATGTTTTTCTTGATTTTCACGGCGTATTGATTTCGCATTGCTAGAGTGTGTCAATATGATTATGACAAAACAATATTCTTCCGTTTCGGTATATGACTACAAAAGACTAAGATATGACTTAAATTTGATTTTATGAATTAATTTGATTTCATTATCAAATAAAATAGCACGTACACACTGATATGTTGTTTGAAAGATGAACGGGCAAATCACATTTCCCTTTCTATACAAAGAAACTTGAACAAAGAAGAAATGTGTACTGATACAGGATTTAGAAAGATGCTTCAAAGAAATATCATTACTATGAGTTTTAAGAACACTTGTTTATAATAATAACCATCTGCTGGTACAAGTAAGAGAGAAGAGAAATCTTCAGAGGGGAGACGGAGTGCGAACTGAAATAAATACTTACTGCAATCCAATTCATCGTCCCCGCACTGAACATTCCCATCACAGAACTCAAGACGATGAATACAAAGGGTTCCTACTGTTGGTAGGGTACATCGAGCTTCCCAAATATTTGGACATTCTGTTAATTTCAATATGGGAAAAGAAGGAAGGAAACGTAGACACACAAAAGGGCAGGCAAATGGAATGAGAGAAGAGGGGTTCGCAGAATGTAAGGATGTACGTTAAGACAATCGTAGATAAAGATAGATAGACAGAGATAAAGAAGAGAATATAGATTGGAACATAGGTTAGGAAAACGAAAGGGAAAGAGAGAAGGAAGAGAGAAGGAAGAGATAAGGAATAGATAAGGAAGAGATAAGGAAGAGATGAGGAAGAAAGAAAAAAATAGAAACGTAATCATATGTGATATATATATAAATATGTCACAATTGATATTTTGGAACTTTCCTAATATTTTGCAATTCACAAGAGCTACTATATTATGCAGCCTATTTTATTATAATCTAATACGAATTCTAATGTCTAAACTTGTAAGATAATACAGCCCAAATTTGAATTATTTATTGAAGAATGGTTTATCTCTCCTCATATTCATAACCGTTCTGTGACATCTTTCCGTGCACACCCTACAAAGTTACTAGACTCCCAAATCATAAGTGAGTATATTCAGTTATCATTTATCTATTACATTTGAGATCATTGTACTAGAAAAAGGCAAATTACAATAACAGAGTATCAAAGATGTGAAATTATACCGGCATAATTATAAACATGACAAAGAGAGATAAAGGTACAGACACACGGAGAGAAATGAAAGGTGATGCCGATTTTCAAGTTAATGATTTATATATTGGTTTTACTGACAATCTCTATGATCTTACCACATCCATCCTCATCTTGCCCATCAAAACAATCAGAGACGCCATTACAGGTGTCTTGCTCTGAGTAGCATCCTGTAAACGGTCCCGAACATGGTAGCTCATCTGCGGGGCATTGCACTGCGAAACATAAGGTAAAGATGGTTGCTTCTTAGATGAAAAATATGTTATTGTCCGTCCCGTATAAAGTCAGAAGGATTCTCGATAATCTCTTAATAGTTTATTTATTTACATTGATTTTTTATGAATTTGTATAAGCTTTTAAGACCATTCTTGGCTTTATTCAATAACAAGAACAGTAGAAAAGACGTAGTTTCAGTGCAGTGGTGCTTTCGAGAATGTCCCCATCGAACTGAAGACAAACTATTCACCAAATCTCAATATATAATGTAGAGCACGCAAATCATGGAAGCATAAAGAAAACACAAAGAATCAAGGAAGAATACCTGCGATAGTTGAACACACTTTTATATAAGATCTTTGAGGACCTAAATTGCATCAACGGCAGCTCTGAAATTCTATTGTCTATTTTTAAAAAGGGACAAATATCGAAAACCCATTTTATATTTCAAGCTTCCATTGAATTCTTAAGTTATACATGTCTCATTCAGTAAATGCATAAAAGGAAAGAAAACAATGGACTTACATGACTCTTCGCTCACAGTATTGACTTGGAAGACAAGGCTAGCCGTTTCGGAGACCCTCTCGTATCGCACCCAGAAAAATTGAAGTTGAAGCGCAATATCTGGTATGATCTCTCCGGTCGTATCACGAAAATAGGTCGATTCAAACTGCAATATTCATAAAGATTGCAACTTTCACCCTTAGAGTTTATTGCTCACATTAAAACAACGATTGACAGCAACGTCTTAATGGTTATATAAAAATAAATGTTCATAAAATTTGATCAAAATTGCAGGCACGTTAAGGATAATGGTAATCATGCAAGATATTTTCAAGCCTCATAACAATTGAAAAATAAGTAGTAAACGCAATTGTTTTCACATTGGAATTGCCCCTGAGTTGATATGCTTAGTTTATTAGATGAGGCGAATTCTTGAGATTAGTTTAGTGAAAGCTGACTTAATATTTCACACAAATTTAGTACAATTGCACATTTCGAACATGTATATTTTCCAACTCATTGGATTATAAGCCATTGAAAATAAACAATACTTTAAATAATGAATAAAACAAGGAAAGTAAAATATGAAAGATGTAACACCCAACCTTGAAGATGACACTATCTTCGTCATAAGGATCAGGACCAGATCCAAGTGTTATGCTGTCCTCAGGTTGAACAACGAGACTCTGGACATTGATAAGTAGATTCAATTCAGGTTCCATTTTCATGAACGTCCAGATGAGGTGGAGAGGTCTGGTGATGTTAATGTATTCCTCATACAACAAAGGCGAGATCAAGAACTGATCCGTTCGTGAAACGAGGAAGCCTTCCTTTTGACCTGGAGTTATAAGTCAGAGGATGGTTTTAGGTACGCACATATCTACAGTGAGGTCAATCTTATCTTTCTAAAATTCAAACCATGACCGTTCAACAAAATTGAATCCTATATGAACAGTAATGGACTAGTTGTGAAGGCTCGGGACGTTCGTAAGAGAGCTGCTGGGTTCTGCCCTTGTTTGGTGCTTACGTTCTTGGACAATCCTTCCTCTCGACCCATGTGTAATAGAGGGTACTTGGTAATGCTGGAGTAATGATAAACCTAATGGTCCCGCATAAAGTGTAATATTAATACAAATGAAGCTATCCCGGGCAAACAAGCCCAAATTTTATTAACCTGTTGCTTACTGGAACCTGGTGGTCCCTGTGGTCCCTGTGTTAAGCCTATGGGAATAAGATAATTCAGTAGTCAACAGGTTAAGTTGCTTCACTACACATCATACCTCAAACTATTTTTTTCTTCATATACTCCTTATTCAGTGAATTTAAGCCAGAGACGAATGATACTGGAAATACGTTAATGGTAACTATCAATATCATGATAATTCAACACTCATTCATATGATTAAACTAGCATGAAATAAATCCCTTTTCTAATACCGATAGTAACGAGTGATTTTTGATAGTCAATGTGGTGGTGCTCTGTCATGACTAACTTACCACATTTGTCCTCGTCCCTCTTATCCGAGCAGTCCAATATTCCGTCGCACAAGTTCCTTTCGGTGATCAGGTGATCACCACATATTATTATGTCTAAAATCATGAAAATCAACGTTGGTCATAAGCAGTTACTCATCGTATATCGGAATACAAAAATGCATAGATCTGTACTAACTTATCATTTCTTTAGATATTGGTAAGTAACATGGACATATGTCAATCTGAAAAAAACATTCTTTCAGTACATCTCATCGATATGTTAGACTTTATGTTGGCAAACGCAATGTCACAGATGTATTTCCTTTTGACACAATGTAGGAGAACCGAGTATCATTCTCGCTCACAAAAGCTGCATATCAATATTTAACACAAAATAAACGAAACAAGTACGGACGTCATTAAAATAATTTTCTACTAAAGATTTGGGACAGGGACAGTAAATTATTTCAATTTGTAATACATCACCCAAAGTGATACCATACCACCTACTCACATGAATGGAATAGATGCATGTATTTTGCAAGCTGTTGTAGGAACACTTTAGAGGCTATACTGTAAAAACCCACCTTCCAACGCCACTGGTAGGACCTCTATCTTGAATGCCACCGTAGTGAACCTGCCACGGGCCTGTATGTCAAGCTGACCGCTCGGGAACACTTTGTCGGCAGTCTGGAAGAAGCGCTGGTCCAAATCCCCTCGAAATTTCCAAGAGTAGAATTCACCTGGGTTAGGATCTATTGAAGTTACTTCTAGAGTAGCTGAGGAACTCCTAAGGATTACAGACTCCACCTTGACGATCATAGCCAGCGAGGCATCGACAGGTGCTACCCTCCATATCAAGAATAGATCTTGTGAGTAGAATTGAAATGGATAACCGTACGATGCCAACGCGGCGGTTTCACCTTCTCTCAGCATAATTGTGGCTAAGAGAAAACAGATATATCGGGAAAAGTATATTTGGTAAAGATTAATAAATGAACTCCATCTTAAATAATTAAAAGATCACAAAGACTTTCCAAATATCAACTCAAGGGTAAATTCAATATTCAATATTCCCTAGAAATTATGTTCGGGTTACGCAATACAACGAAGTTCGAATACATAACAGAGGAAGGGCAAGCCTATCCAGTTTGCATTAGGTTGATGTTTTTAAAACCTTTGCGATCTTGAGAAGAGAGTAACAGATTAATAAAATACATAATGTGAGGTGTATCAGGTACATGCAACATTTGTCAACATCAATAACCCAATTCTTGTAATGGCCAAAATTTAACTGATTGAATCTTTGCGCAGCAGAAAACATACGACCATTTGGTACAAGGGTCTAAAAATCAGACTATTTACATAAGTGATTGCAATATTTTATGTCGATTCGACAACTTATCGTCGTTATTTTCCCCAAAAAAAAATATTGTCAGCCCTTTCGTTTTGAAGGAAGTTCTAAATCAGTAGTATCTTTCAAATGCCATTGGAATTCAACCATTTGATTTTTGGGGCCTGCAAATGGGACATAGTACTTTTAACCTCGAGGTTTCCAGTAGGACTTAGGATGTTGAATTTTAAACAAAAAGTTTTAGCAATTTTTGACCATAGGCCATACCTGTTGTATTTGTAGTTCCTGTGAATTGGTCAGTAATGGGAAGAACATCAGTTGTGAGTCCATAGGCAGTTTAAAAAAAGAACAACAAGAGAGAGAAATATGAAAGGTTAACCGTAATGTATCTCATTTGATAACCCACATTTCAATATTTTCGATCATTTGACATTATTCCTTAAAACGAACAGAAAAAAAGAAACACCCACATTCTCAGTGAGTGATATAAAAGTACGATTCCATCATTGAATTACATAAGCTCCAGATACAGCCTCGATTTCATTCTCCTGTTCTTAATAAAATTATCCCGACATATGTTATCGGTTTTCGGTGTTGCATGTGTGATTGAAAGCATAACTCCATTGGAAGCAATATGGTGTAATTGATGTACCTGATATCTCCACGACACCCACGATTAATCTGAACCCTGGATTGGTCACACTACCATCACTGGTGAACCTGAGCCAGACGTAAGGTCCATTCGATATTGCATACTCTGGAAACTGCGTGCCTGTTAGGCGGGCCAACTCTACACTCTCCTCGAAACGAGGGGTAAGACCTTCGTTCACAGTCAAGAAATCGTAATCCTCCTCCAGGTTGAAATCTGTAAAGTGCGCCCTCAAGCTGTACCCCGATGGAGCAGAGACCGCCCAGACTATCACAGCACTATTGTAGTAATCGTCAGGATAGTTTGGTGAGGTTATTTCTCTTGTATCACCATGGTCCAAATGAATATAAACTATCGCAGATAAAAGGGGAGAAATGAGATTCTCAGATTAAAGAGAGAAAACATTGTTAAAATTATGCTTTTGTAAGGCCAATGGAATCATTCTGGAAAGCAATTGATATATCACAATCCATGCATAGAATGCATCGGAATTTCATCGTCTCAAATAGAACGACATTAAAGAGCTCGTAGAGAACAATTTAGATAATATATGAAGAAGGACAAAAATATGATCTTTTTCAAAATATGGTCTGCTCACACGATTTTGTGACATGCGGATTAACATTTACCTATAATAATAATAATAATAATAATAATGATGATAAAAGTGGGTTTTTGTTGTCGCACCTGTCAGACTCAACACTCCTGGCCCTCAAGGATTGTTACCCCGGCTTTAGCATGGCTGCCATTATGGCGCTCTAGCATTTCAAGGAATGAATTCCTGCCAGGTACCCATTAACCTCACCTGGGTCGAGTGTGGCAAATGCAGATTAACACCCAATTCATCAATTTCATACGGTAGTATATTGTACCGTATCATGAACAAAACTCATAATTTTAACTGTACCTAAATTATAATCCCTAAGCCAAATTATGAATAGCTCACAATATAACTTTACATGTGGACGATGTGACGTCTAGGTAGATGTAAAAGGATGTAAATGCCCCTTCATCAGACAGTGAGTTATTTTCATATAAATGTACCAAACATGTGTGTAGTCTTAGCGGCCATCCATCTTCCAAGGCCACCTGTCTAAAGTGGCAAGCTTCCTAACTGGCTCCTTGTCTAGAACTTGTAGCGCATATGAGGTTATGAGAGTACACGGTTTACGACTATGAGATATAAGCTGCGTTCCGGATTATCATCTAGGTACACTTAAAACTGCCTAATTAATCCTATAAATATACTTACTGCTCTTGTATTTTTTTAAATTGGTAACTATCGAGCTAGATTAAGAATCACAAAGAATGGATTAGTGGAGTAGTATAGCAAAATACGTGTTTTAGAATCCCCGGAAGTTATTGTGTCTGTATAATCGCCGAGGTATTGGATGCGCAATGTATTATGGGAATTAATACTGCTGTATGGGGTAGCAATAGTTAGTTATAATTGAATGACACGAGGTTTCTGTTCACAACACTTTACCCCATACCTGTTGCATTTGTAGTTCCTGTGAATTGGTCAGCAAAAGGAGGAACATCAGTTGGGAGTCCACAGGCAGTTTTAAAAACAGAACAACAAGAGAGAGAAATATGAAAGATTAACCGTAATGTATCTCATTTGATAACCGCCATTTCAATATTTTTGATTATTTGACATTATTATTTTTTAAGTCAGGTTGTGATCAACACCCACCTTAACAGAAGAATGAGTTTGGAATTAAAAACTCCCAAATGCATTGCTTTTGACATAGGTGTATTGTCACGTACATGAGTCTTTTAAGAATATTTTGGAGGATATTTCTTTTGGAAATTTTTCTTCTCAAAAACATTGGTTATTGAATAAAAACGTATTTTTTTAAAGAATCTGAAAACCTTTTTTAAAAGAATTTAGAAAATGTCTGCATTTTTTTTCTCGGACAAGTACTTCTTTCAGTTAATTAATGAAGAGTTACGGTATACAATGTTTAAAGTATATGTCAATTAAAGTATGGACAAAACAGTCATTTTGATTTAGATTTGAGTGTTACAACATTAATAAAGAAACTTTTTTAAAGTTGTAAACGCTTATCGATTTTGTTCTCACAGTTACTCAAATTCATTAATGTAGGGTAAGGGCATAACATGGTTAAAAGTACATGCCTATATATAAACCAAACTTGTTATTATAATTCGAGTGTAACTTAGAGAAAGAGCTAAACTGGGCATCTTACGGCAATCTCTTTCATCAACAAAGTTTTTTCGTAGTCATTGACGCCATTGCATTCAAAATCACATCATACAGGCATACATCGACCATCCGGGCATTGGAAACCGTCGTCATGGTTACCATCTGAGACAACTAAGTATTGATGACAGTGAGTAATGACAACGAGTAAATGGGACAACATAATTATAACATCTTTCGGTAAATTTCAAATTCTTAATACAAAAATGTTGAAAAAAATAAAATATTACAAAGAACAAAAAAGAGACAAGAACACTCACCACAGTTAGATTCATCTGATGAATCTAAACAGTCATTGATTCCATTGCATACAGCACTCAACGAAAAGCATTGTCCATTCTGGCACTCGTACTGATCGCTATCACATCCTGGAAAGAGAGTTACATTCACAAGAGCACTGATGATAAGAATGTATAGCAAATTACTAATCTTCGCCTTATTCCATTGATCTCAACAAAACATCGTAAATTAAGGTTTATATTTTTTTCCGAAAGATTGCTAGACATCAAATAGAGCTAATATGTGAAACACTTGATCAACCGATCGAAATATGCATGAAATTAATGACTGCATGACCTGGACGAAATTTGCTCGATGCTCGTCTAGATGTTCCTTTGTATGATAATTCATGTGGAAGTGGATGGTAAGGCCTAAAATAAAAACTTCTAGAATTGCCCTTTGTGACCTACCGAAAAATCTGAAAATCTACGGTCGGCATTTTAAAAAAGTTTTTTTTTTAAACCGTTTTTTAGATTTTTGTTATTGATGAATAAAAATATAAAAATATATGTATTTTGTTTGTTTAAATGGGATATAAATGCATAAAATCAAATTATTCGAAAATTCTCACTCGTGCAAACAATGGATAATTATGAGGTGAAAAAGATATCAATAGAATGATGATGCTGAAGCACATGTATTAAAGCATTAAAAACTGAGAAATATCAGCTAAAAGAGGGCGGGAAAAAGAAAAAAAACATTCAAATTTGAAAATATCGGCACAAAGAGAGCGACACAATAAAAAGTTTAAAAAAATAAAATCTTTTCCGACCGACCGACCGATGTTTTGGCACCCAAAGGGCAATGTAACAAGTTTTTATTTTAGGCCTAATGTAAAACAAAATATAGATGTACACTTTTTTCACATTAAAATATGCCTACCCAATTAGCTTTAACATGCGCGCCATTATTTTCATATGAGGTCTGTTCAATGGTTTTGTTTCTCACCAATGGATGGAATAACTTGCGTCCATGCGATGAAGCCTTGGTCCGTGGCGGATCCATCCGTATGGAAATGTAGCCACATATTGGGATAGACAGACCGATAGTCATCTGGTAAACTATTGCCACTCAGGTTGCCAGTCAGGTTGAATATCTGCGTACTTTCCTCGAAGATATCTGAGCTGCCGACGTGAAGACGAACGTAGTCACAGCACGACTCCATGGCCACTCTCCCAAAACGTATAACCAGGACGTACCCGACGTGGCCTTGAACATGCCAGAAGATGTTCTCGAAGTTGTTGTAGTTGTTGGGATAGTTCGGAGACGACACGTTTACGATTTCATTCAGTATCTGCATTTGGTATGTCGTGTTGGATATTACGACGTCTGAAAATACAATGATTCATTCAGTGTAACATTATGCGCATGCATTGGCAAAAGAACATTTTAGATCCCTGCATTGCAAACCATGAAATAATGTATTTTCCTCATGTTATATAATTATTGAATTTTCATTTAATATGAGATCTCATTTAACTTACTGATTCA
>JAVYIG010007757.1:0-97719 GCA_035222895.1 Strongylocentrotus droebachiensis
CATCGTTCGGAAGTATAAGCTTTTTCTATCATTCAGAACAAATACAACTTATTAAAAGTTTAGTGTGAGACTATTCACCTTCGTCTATACAGATTACCTTGCCCTGTGTCCACACACATCAAATTCATCGTATAACTATCCCAAAACAGTATAGTTATACCGTTTCGGGATAGTTATAACTCACATACCCTGGTTATAGATGAAATTGTGTGTGTGTGTACGCTTACTAACGATACGTCGTATAGCGAAAACGTCGTATAACGAAACGCGGTTCTGGGCATATCGTTTCGAACTATAGAACTCGATAAAGAATCACGGAATGTGTTGAGTGTGGACGTTACCAGTTAAACTGGTCGAACTAGAACGGTATAACTGGTCGGGGCTTTAAGGTACTATGTCCATTTGCAGGCCCAAAAAATGAAAAGGTTAAATTCCAACGGCATTTGAAGATAATACTAATTAGAACTTCCCTAAAAAAGGTGGGGCTTGAAAATGTCTTCAAGTGGGAAAATAATGACCATAAGTTGTCAAATCGACTTAGGGGCTATAGAGCCAATAAGTAATAGTCTTGATTTTCAGACCATTGTACCGAATGGTCATACGTTTTATGCTGCGCAAAGATTCAATCAGTTTAATTTTGGCCATCACAAGAAGTGGGTTATTGATGTAGACAAATGCTAATGTACCCTTTACAGCTCATTTTATGTATATTATTACCAAAGAAGAAAAAAGCCAGTCAGTCACTCAATAGTGTCTGACAGTGAAGTCTAGCAAGTAAACGGGTTTCCTTGCATAATTTGAATATTAGGACACTGCTAACGTTTAAATTTCATAAATAGGACATACATGACATATTCATAATTCCTGCAAAGTTCTACAGACTTTGAGGTTTGCTGCATGAGGGACATAGTATCTTTAACGTGACCGCGCGCGAAATAAGACCTGACCTCTCATTTCCACTTCCGTTTTATGACCGCAGTAGCGAACTGCGTACCTATACGACGTTTCGCTGTAGAGTTTCGGGATTACTTTCTCGTGTGTGCGGACGCCCTGGAAATTATACCATGATTCTTTATACGACGTTTATTGTGTGTGGACGCCCTGGAATTCATAGGATGACTCTTTATACGACGTTTCTTTATAGAGTTTCGGGATAACAAAACTTGTGTGTGGACACACTGTAAGTGTGACGGCTTACTGGCCTATAGTTCTCAAGGTTGCTGGCTCCAAACAATCGTGTGCTAACATGCCCCAAACCACAGAATCTCATAAGTGCCAACCAGATGACGAGATAAGAAGACAGGACGACGGGTTAAATTATGAGAAGTCGAGTTGTTGAAACCCGGCAAGTCGACTTGTTTGGGACAAGAAGACCAAATGACGAGTTGTTGAAACTTGGCAAGTCGACTTGTTTGGGACAAGAAGACAAGATGACGAGGTTCACCTGTATCTAAGTTAGGCCCCGGGCTTTTCAAAATAATAATCCTTATTAAGCTTTTAAATTTGATCCTGGAATTTGATTAATTTTTTCTTCTTCAATTGATCCGTAATTAATTAGTTAACCCCAGCTTCGAAATTTCAAAGATTATATTTGTTATAGGCTTACAGGCCCATAATCCATGTCACAGTATTAATGAATCACCATTTAGTTTTCAACCTCGACTTTTCCAATTCCCCATCCCCAACAATGGGGACAATGGCGCTGCAACCCCCCCCCCCCCCCCTCCTCTCCATGGGTCATGTCACAGTCTTCGCAATCATCACAAATTCTGCCTCTGTCAAATTTGTGTATTTTGCTAAAGTATTTGCCCATTAAAAAATGGAGTGACGAAGTGAAATATTCTTCTCCCCGCTTTTGGTCCCGGGATCGCTTCTTAAACCGGCTCAATACAAATGTAACTTTTCGGCATGTTTTTTTATTTTTGAAAAATCTTTTCATTTTCACACTAATCCCTTGACCAAAAAAAAAAAAAATAATAATAATATATATATATCATATTGATCTGTTCTTATGAAATTGTGTTTTTTTGTACAAAACGATTCATAAGTGTCTGTTACGTTTAATTAATCAAGCATTCGTTCCTGTATAGGCTACTGGTAAACCATTTTCAAGCACTGAATTTATCCTGCTCTAGTTAGCCCGTTGCTTGAATGATTTCGCGGCGAACGTCACGTACATGCTCATTGTTAAAGAACCAGTAACCCGAGCGAATATCGTGACGTTAGCACTTCGGTACTCTATTTGTATAACATGAAAGCATTTTTTGGTATGCAGATCGACAACTTCGTCACGCCAAGTTTCCGAATATAATTGGTGGATCGAGGGTGGAGAGGCAAAATATTCTCTTTAAAAAGTTGAAATATGATTATCTAAGGATAAATATCTTCAGTATAATTCATATTGAATATAAATATTCCATTCTTATCATGTAAAATGCTGCTATTGCACATGTGAAATAGAAATCGGTATGATTATCGATTGGATAGGGACTATACCTTTTTATGTAGTCTACTCTTTCAATATTCTCTATAATCTTTTCTATCATTTCTTCATCGAGAGAGATGGGGACTATACCTTTTTATGTAGTCTACTCTTTCAATATTCTCTATAATCTTTTCTATCATTTCTTCATCGAGAGAGATGGGGACTATACCTTTTATGTAGTCTACTCTTTCAATATTCTCTATAATCTTTTCTATCATTTCTTCATCGAGAGAGATGGGGACTATACCTTTTTATGTAGTCTACTCTTTCAATATTCTCTATAATCTTTTCTATCATTTCTTCATCGAGAGAGATGGGGACTATACCTTTTTATGTAGTCTACTCTTTCAATATTCTCTTTAATATTTTCTATCATTTCTTCATCGAGAGAGAGTAAAATGTCAATCTACATATTTCTGCATTCAATGAACATGACAATACATTACTACATAGGCCTATACTGATTTCTGCATTCAATGGTCATGACAATACATTACTACATAGGCCTATACTGATTTCTGCATTCAATGATCATGACAATACATTACTACATAGGCCTATACTGATTTCTGCATTCAATGGTCATGACAATACATTACTACATAGGCCTATACTGATTTCTGCATTCAATGGTCATGACAATACATTACTACATAGGCCTATACTGATTTCTGCATTCAATGAACATGACAATACATTACTACATAGGCCTATACTGATTTCTGCATTCAATGGTCATGACAATACATTACTACATAGGCCTATACTGATTTCTGCATTCAATGGTCATGACAATACATTACTACATAGGCCTATACTGATTTCTGCATTCAATGGTCATGACAATACATTACTACATAGGCCTATACTGATTTCTGCATTCAATGGTCATGACAATACATTACTACATAGGCCTATACTGATTTCTGCATTCAATGGTCATGACAATACATTACTACATAGGCCTATACTGATTTCTGCATTCAATGGTCATGACAATACATTACTACATAGGCCTATACTGATTTCTGCATTCAATGGTCATGACAATACATTACTACATAGGCCTATACTGATTTCTGCATTCAATGGTCATGACAATACATTACTACATAGGCCTACACTGATTTCTGCATTCAATGGTCATGACAATACATTACTACATAGGCCTATACTGATTTCTGCATTCAATGAACATGACTATACATTACTACATAGGCCTATACTGATTTCTGCATTCAATGAACATGACAATACATTACTACATAGGCCTATACTGATTTCTGCATTCAATGAACATGACAATACATTACTACATAGGCCTATACTGATTTCTGCATTCAATGAACATGACTATACATTACTACATAGGCCTATACTGATTTCTGCATTCAATGAACATGACAATACATTACTACATAGGCCTATACTGATTTCTGCATTCAATGATCATGACAATACATTACTACATAGGCCTATACTGATTTCTGCATTCAATGATCATGACAATACATTACTACATAGGCCTATACTGATTTCTGCATTCAATGATCATGACAATACATTACTACATAGGCCTATACTGATTTCTGCATTCAATGAACATGACAATACATTACTACATAGGCCTATACTGATTTCTGCATTCAATGGTCATGACAATACATTACTACATAGGCCTATACTGATTTCTGCATTCAATGAACATGACAATACATTACTACATAGGCCTATACTGATTTCTGCATTCAATGAACATGACAATACATTACTACATAGGCCTATACTGATTTCTGCATTCAATGATCATGACAATACATTACTACATAGGCCTATACTGATTTCTGCATTCAATGAACATGACTATACATTACTACATAGGCCTATACTGATTTTGCAGACGTTATAACTTATATATTTTTTCAAGAAATATTATACTTACCAATTGCTATCATTGTAATGAGAATGGCGATGGTTATTACCATAAATAATGACACGATAGCTGTAAAAAAAAAGCACGGAATTAATTTAACAAAGAATCCATACATTTTATATCAAATGATAATGGCTTTTTGTTGTTTATACATTGGTATAGCTCGAATTACAATTTAACAGGGATTTATCTTTCAATGAATGGTTATACTCATACATAACGATTTGCCGTACTCCTCATACGGCACCATTTCATCTATTAATCGATTTTCTGTAATTCTGAACATTCAGTGAAAGTAGGCAAAGCGGATTCTGCTATATGCATGTAAAACCCCTGTGACTATTTGTCAGTATCTTTTTGAGGTCTTATTATTAAAAATAATTCGTATTCTAGCAGTAATATGATTGCTTGAAAATCACACCCCTCCCCACATTTAAATTGTTGTTGTGGGTAGTGTCTTGGGCAATTTGCAGACACAAATCTTTGTCATTCGTTGTGCGCAGGGGCGTAGACAACGGGGGGGGGGGGGGGATGAGGGGGATGCATCCCCCCCACCTCACAAGGTGGGGGGGGGGATGGCATGTACAATCATCCCCCCCCCCAGGTTTTGGGGAATGATATTTGCTTACTTAATAAGTCATAATGATGACAATAATAGTAATAATAATAATGATAACAATTATAATATTAATAATAATAATAATTATGATGATGATAATAATAATCCTCATCATTATTGTAATTGTGTTTATTGTTATTAGCCGCATTCACACGGTGAAAGCCAATTCAAACGGTAAAAAAAAGAAAATCTTACAAGTATTTTGTGGTTATCTTGTGGTTTGGAAACCACAAGATAACCACAAGATTAAACAGGCGCGGATCTACGGGGGGGGGGGGGGGGGGTTTAGGAGGTTTAAACCCCCCCCCCTTGGGCGGCCCAAAAAACAAACAAACAAAAAAAAGGGGAAAAAAAGAAAACAAAAAAAACAAAAAAAAGAAAAAAGAACGCACGCTGGAGAGAAACCCTTTCAAGTGCAAATATTGTGAGAAGATATTCAACTCATCTGGTAACTTAACCAAACACATGATAACTCTGGATATAACTGTGTATTTAACTGTTACTTGATTTAAAAAGACGTTATCATGCACTGCTTTTTATGGTCTCCATTGTGTTAATAGATGCCAGGAAAACATCACTTACGGGGTTCAAATAAACACCCAAAAAAAAATCGGCTCGCCGCTTCGCGGCTCGTGGACGATGCTCCGCATCGTCATTATTTTGGTCAACCCCCCCCCTTAGCAAAAAGCTAGATCCGCCCCTGAGTCATCCCCCCCAGGTGTACGAACCTGTCTACGCCACTGGTTGTGCGTAACAATATCTGCAATATGAGACTAATATATGCTCTGTACTTTAGCCCCTCCTGAACAAAGCCAGTGACTGACATAATCATCGAGGCTCCGCTCAAGTCTTTTAGGAATTATGGTCACAGTGTCAAATGAGTCTGTGCTTGCATACTAGCTCTTGGGCAAATAGGACTGCCGAGACAGTCAAGTCTCGAAGAGTCTCTAGACATGTCCTAGACTTTTTTAATTGGAGGGGGTTGTCTACCAAATTGCACCCCCCTCCCCCCCCCCCCCCGGGTCCCGTTGTTTAATAGATTTCTGGATACGTCACTGGCCTGGACCGTCTGCCAGTCGGTATACTTACAATGGCCGAGCAGGATCCTGATGACAGATCCGATGAAACAGACTAGACTGCCATTCTTCTCTTTCTCACTCTTGATCCGGTCAAAGATGGATTGATTAGATGAAGGAGATGCATCTGATGATTAAGAACAAAAATTAAAAGTACGTAATTCACATTCATCATTTAAGTACATTTTTAATTACTAAGTTATCATTTATCATTTCGTTGATAATAAAATTCTGAAGAATAGAGTCTAAAGTTGTTACCGATGCACAAATAGAGGCAAATAGACAAACAGGCCTATACACGATACAAGGCTGGGTTTCGCCGGGGAGTATTACACAGTGTGAGTACAAAAAAAAAGTCTACACCTAGTAAATTGATAATTATTTTTAAAATCATCTATGAACAGTAAATTACTATACATCTTATGAAAGAGTGTTTTATCCCAATTAATTAAGTATCATTTCTGTGCGGTATGTGTTCACGCTTGGATGAACAGGAGGCAAAATTGGAACTAACTTTGTTGCGTTGCATCATTCGACGCAGGAGCTGTCGATGACATAGCGAGAGCTGTGTTCCCTTCCGCCTGGTAAATAGAAATGATATGATTATCAAAACCAATTTACAAACATGGTTTCAGAAGGAAAAAAAAGAGAACAGCACCAACAAAAAAAGGGGCAAAATACACTAACCAGGAATTGGTTTTTCTCTCTGCCAATTACTCAGAGAAAGGGATGGCTAAAATTGATAGGTATTGAATAGGCTTGTAATTAATTGGATTGTTTCAAACATGAACTCTTCATGGGGGGGGGGGGGGGGGAAGAAAAAAAGAATCCAGAAGGGAAGGGACTGAAGAACAACTGGTTTTATCACCTTATTGATGAGGTCATTAATTTTATAGATACATTTTCATAAAACTTTGAATACCGATTAGTTTTTTATGCCACTATCTTACATCGTGATGTAATTTTGTTATTGTGATATTTTAAGTATCCACTGCATCTTACTCATTTTTTCAAAAGAAAAACGTACTAAAATGAAGAAAATGAGCCTGTATAAGACCGATGCTGCCTCGATCATCACATACAGGTTTACCAAACAATCAGTAGAGAGGCTACTACTTACTAGGAGATTGTACGACCATGGATCAATGCAATCAATCGCTCTTCTGATAGCTTGCATAGGCATTGTTATATATTGATTGATTGAAAAGGTTTTATTATAATTGCACTTCGCAGCCAGATGGCTGATTTATGTACAATTTACATTGGCAATAATACATACAAATGTGGTTTAAAATTCTCACAAAGTATAATATACAGTATAATTATAACAAAATTCATAACCAATATGACTAAGGCAATAACAGACAAAATTAAGTCAGGTTTAAAATATATTTTGTGAGGTTCGACACAAGAGTGGGTCGAAGGATGAGCAAGCAGGCCCTTTGCTCTTACACACTCTCATTCCTATACACAGAGGCGGCCCTCCCGAGGGGGCAGGGGGGGGCACAGTGCCCCCCCACTTTTTCAGATACCCCAAAAGTGCCCCTTTTTACATAGGAAAAGTGCCCCTTTTATTTTGTAAGAAGTGCCCCTTTTACATAGGAAAAGTGCCCCTTTTACTTTGACAAGTGCCCCTATTACTTAGTAAACGTGCCCCTTCCCCCTTTTCACCTCTGACGAGTGCCCTTTTTATTTTTGACACGTGCCCCTTTTCCTTCGACATGTTCCCATTTTCCTTTGCAATAAGTGTCAATTTTTCATTCTCATAAATCTTGAAATTATCTTGAATAAGTGCCATTTTTAATCTCTAGTAAGTGCCTCTTTTCAGGTACGAGAAGTGCCCCTTTTCACTTTTGATAAGTGCCTCCTTCACCTCTGATAATTGCCGTATTCAAAACTGAGAGGTGCTCCTTTTACTTTGACAATGCCCCTTTTTCCTTTGTAAGAAGTGCCCCTTCTCCTTTTAATAACTACCCCTTTTTTAAACTCGGATGAGCACACCTTTCATTTTAACATGTGCCCCTTTTATTTTCTAATAAGTACCCCTTTTCCTTATGATAAGTGCCCCCATTAAAAAGAAAGAGCTTCCTCCCCTTCTCATAACTGCCCCTTTTAAAAATCTGAACGGTGCCCCCTTCTCATTCAACAAATGCATATTTTCCTTTATTATAAGTGCCCCTTTTCATATCTGGTCAGTGTCCCTTTTCACCTCTGATAATTCCCCTTTTGATAATGATACGTGCCCCTTTTCCTTTCTAATAAGGGACCTATCCCCTTTTCACCTCTTATAAATGCCCCTATCAAAATCTGATGGGTGCCCCTTTTCCGTCAACAAATGCCTATTTCCCATTTTCGTAAACGCCTCTTTTTCATCACTGGTGAGTGCCTCTTTTCAGGTGAAAAAATGCCTCATTTTCACCTCTTATAATTATCCTTTGTATTTTGACACGTGCTCCTTTTCTTTTCTAATAAGTGTCTTATCCCTTTCGATAATTGACCCCTTTTCATGTAATCATTAATCGTGCCCCTTATTTAAAGCGACTAAGAGCAATTTCCCCCACAGCAAATTATCTAAGAATTCGCACTGGTAAGTCTCCACTTATACCAGACTTTTGTTGGTTTAACGAACTCAATTGTCTAAAAACTTCATAAGGTCGTAGAATCGGACATGTTTCCTAAGCTGTTAAGTAAGCAGGTAAATCATTCCTACTAAGACCTGGAAGATCAGCTGCCACGACTAAGAAATGTTCGTTTATAAAATTAGCACTATATTGGAATTTGTCGGGATCATTCGGGTCAATATTTGGTACTACAATTGAAGTATGTTTCTTTTCACTATTTGTTAAAATCCGAATCTGCTTATACCAAGGTGCTGGGTTGTTATTTCTTAAGTTGCGAACTCTAGTGTTATAATATGAAATCTTCTGTCGTTTTATCAACCGTTTAACCTTGTTTGTTAGATGATGCAACAAACTTTTTGATTTGCTATTAAAAGCTTGCTGTCTTTGGCGGATAACATCTTTAACTTCAGCAATTTTTGTTGTTGTTGTTGTAATTATGTCATCATCATGGCTAAAACTTTACTCCTCCCCATCCATCTCTCTCTCTCTCTCTCTACCTCTCTCCCCCTCTCTCTCTCTCTCTCTCTCTCTCTCTCCCTCTTTTATTTTGTTCTCGCTTTCTGAGTGATCCAGCTTCCCTTTCCTTTCTACCTGTTCAGATTTTCTGAACTTCATGGTATTTTGCATTCTGAAGCAGGCCTACATTTTAATAATTTAGACGTAAACATAAAACAAATGCTTGTGAAGGTTGGCTTTTACAGAATTTGACGTGAGCAAACTTTCATTTAAAGAAAAACTTAATCCCCCCCCCCCCCGAAATCAAGTCTCGTCCATTTTTTCTTTTTTTTTATCGGTAAGTTCCTTCATGATGTGACAACATTACAGTGTGAACTTTGATCGCCGTTCACATGTATCATCTTTACTTTCCCCTTTAGTGGTTTTGTTTTGGAATAACAAATCAGACATCTGATCATGTATGTGATCAGTATGAGAGGCCACAATTAATTCCGGAAAGGGGTTTTCAAACTTATTTAGTCTTGTTAAAAAATAGAAGTAGAAAAAAATGTGAGATTTTAAAAAGGAATGCATGATTGGGTTTTGTAAGGTGGCATGGGTCGAATTTGCGAATTTGCGAACCCACGTCGCCCTAAATCAGCCAGTGATCGGTATAATAACATGGGGAAAAGGTACCCCCCCCCCTGAAAATAGCAATAATAATGTTTGATGTTAAACAGGTTTCCAAAGTAACGTTATACTATATCTTCCGCACGACTACCTTATATGATTAGCAAATATCATTTGCTAATCATAAAAGGTAGTAAAGGTTACTTTTTTTTAAAAGTATATATCATTTTTTTTTAAATTCTATATTTCATTGATTCATTGATTCGTTTTTCTTTTGCTCACCAACATATAATAATAAAATACGCTACTTTAAATGCAGCTTGTTGATTATTACCATGTTTTGAACACGGTGGCTCAGTGGTTAGAGCGCCCGCCTCATGAACGGGAGGTCGTGGGTTCGAACCGGCCCGGCCGAGTCATACCAAAGACTTATAACAATGGGACCTTCTGTCTTCTAGCTAAGCGCTCAGCATATTAGATTGGAGAAGGGTAGTAATAACATATTATGTTATGCAGGGCCCGCTGGAAGAGATTACTTTACACGTGTTCACAGAAGAATACATTTATCATGATTTGTTAAGCAAATTATGACAATGCACATCAATTTTGTGATTTGTACTATTTTCCTTTGGCAATTATTGACCAATAGATTATTTGTCCGATCTTGTTACAATTACATTAACGTTTTAGCAATAGATATATTGATTATAAGATTACTTACCAAGAAACAACATGCATATTTATTATATATTCGTGTACCAGCCTGTATCATTTAAATGTTAATCTTGAAATTACTTCAAATGATCTATGTGATGGAGTTAATGCAATGGAGATTAGAATATACCTATTGGTGGACAGTTGCCAACATCGATTATGAATTATCAGTTTACCACTTTCTTCTACCCTGGTCGATATTGGTCGATAATCGGAAATATGGAATGTGGGACCATTCGATCAACAAGAATATAAACACCAAAAGTGGAATTGAATTTGTTATGATTCCAGATATTGTTGTTAATCTACACCAGTAGGAGCTGTCAAATATTACCACCAAGAGTGGAATTGAATTTGTTATGATTCCAGATATTGGTGTTAATCTACACCAGTAGGTTTTTGTCAAATATTAACACTAAACGTGGAATTGAAATTATCTAATTCCAGAAAATGGTGTTAAGTAAGACCAGAGGAGTTGTCCGATATAGATACCAAGAAAGTGTTAAATTGAACACCCTTGGTGTTCATTTTAACACTCTGGTTTTTGCAGTGTACTACAGTACCCAGAAGCAAAATGTTGTGTGTCCCGACAGGTTGTTTATCCGGACAAAATGGCAATTTGATTTTGAAGAAGTTTACAAGTTAAATTTCACATATCGTTTGAGACTTATGTTAGAGAATGCCATTTAATAATAAACATCTTTTGTTAAATCCAAAGACAAAAGAGTGTCCGGACACACGACTCCCCATCCTACACTACATTACCATTACAGAGTGCCTACATCATCATAACCACCACCATCATCAGATATCTTTCTCAACTTGAAATTTAAAAAAATGAAAAGAAGAGAATTAAGAAGTATTAAGTAATGTTATCAATATTCATGAACTCATTTATCATTTTTTTCTATAATGATCTTTGTAAATGTAACATGACATAACATTACATCAACAAAAGAAAGGTGACAAATAGGGGGGGGGGGGCTGCTGCCTCTTGAACAAAACGGCATCTGCTTGGAATAATGTGTTGCTAATATATATATAATGTTGGCAATATAGTTACAGCATGACTTGCACTTTTATCTGTACTAACATTACTGATGAGATAATTAACTCGTCAAAGATTTCTTCAGTCGTACAGACTGTAGGCCTTTAAAAAGCCACGGAATTTGCAATTACCGATACCATGCCTAATGCTTTTTTAATTAATCTGCTTCTCGGATATAACTTACCTTTTTAAAGATGATTATGGATGATGTTGTCGAAAAAAACGTACGTGGTTGAAAAAGAAAGTTCAGCCCAGGTAAACTTGGTGGAATCGAGACTGCAACATAGACACACCCTCCGCTTGCTTCGTCTGCAAACGACTACATGTAGATCACTGCATCAATGCGACGTATAGTGACAAACTCGTCTGCCTCATGCAATGTACAGTGTGTCCCAGAAAAAACGAAACCGAGAAGTATCGATGTTTTATCATAACTTAATCACAGCCATAATTAATGAATGATACATATTTGGAAAGCTTAGAGTCTCCTCTTTCAGTTGATGCTACTCACGTGGTGCATATTTTACGCACAAGTGATTAAAAGCAATTTGAAGGAAGGAAACCAAAAAGTAATTAGGCGGGCGGTATCTGAATTTCAAAGAAAAATTCATATTTCTAGAAAGTTCATTTTCTGCTCTTTCATATGATAACTCAATCAAGAAAAATGAGCCAGGAATAACAAAGTTCTGTTTGTTTAAAGTAGCCCTTACATTTTCATAATTTTAACAAACGAATTCGTTTTCACTGGGTGCCTGCCGTAGCAAAAAGCAGATTTGACAAAAGACTTAACTCCGTTTCGTTGACAATCAGCCATGCATGAAGACTCTCGTCTACGGCTGATTGTCAACGAAACGGAATTAAGTCTTTTATTAATTTCGTTTATTGATACGGCAGGCAGCCAGTGAAAACGAATTCGTTTAATACAATTATGGAAAAACCAAGCACTACTTTAAACAAACAGAACTTTGTCATTCCTCGCTCATTTTTCCTGATTCAGGTGTCATATGAAAGGGCAGAAACTCAACTTTCTAGAAATGTGAATTTTTCTTCGAAATTCAGATACCGCCCGCCAAATGTCTTTTTGGTTTCCTTCCTTCAAATTGCTTTTAATCACTCATGCGTGAAATATGCATTATCTGAGTAGCATTATATGAAAGAGGAGACTCTAAGCTTTCCAAATATGTATCATTCATTAATTATAGTTGTGATTAAGTTATGATAGAACATTGATACTTCTCGGTTTCGTTTTTTCTGGGACGCACTGTATATGTATCTCCGTTCGTTGCTTTGCTGATAGCACCATCGGGAGCACCAGGGACCTTACATTAGTGATAGCACGCATTATATTTTTGATCAATGAAATCCTGTTCAGTGATTCCTCGGCGACAGAAATGGCACTATTTTCTTCGGGGCTACGCCCCTCAGAAAATAGTGCTATTCCTGCCACCTCGATCCATAATTTCAACTAGAGCCTCTCAGTGCATGGTCTATTTGTTTACTATAGAATCCGTGCGTCGTTACAGTGAACGATTTAGTATTATTGTGACCAAATGTCACGATTTCTTAAACATTTGTTGAAATTGTACATGTCTTCAATAAGTATTGTTATCCCGTTTTCGAAATGGCGGTTAGGTAGACTTAATTTCCCTTGCATTGTATTTTTCCACTCCGCATGTCTGGCTTTGCAGCCATGTTCATCCCGGTTCTGTCTGGTTTGTAATATATTCTATTATGACGTAGACTTTTTATTATTACATTCAGCACGTATACTAACATGTTATTGTAGATGCTTTTTTTTTTCCCTGAGTGTGTGGTGTGTGCCCTTTTCCCAGGGTCCTTTGTCATGAATCAAATTGTGTACATTTTTAGGATATTACTTGTTTTGTCAACTCATTGTTGCTACCAGGCGCGGATCCACGGGCCTAATTCTTCCGGCCCGGCTATGGCAACCCCTTTGTGTAAAAACTAGATAAACTCAGTTTATCAGAAAAACTGTGTTTATCAATGATAAACTCAGTTTATCAACTGATGAACTGAGTTTTTCTGATAAACTGAGTTTATCAACTGATAAACTCTGTTTATCTGATAAACTCTGTTTATCTGTTGATAAACTGAGTTTATCATTGATAAACTGAGTTTTTCTTGATAAACTGGGTTTATCAACTGATAAACTGAGTTTTTCTGATAAACTGTGTTTATCTGTTGATAAACTGAGTTTATCTGAGAAAAACAGAGTTTATCTGAGAAAAACAGAGTTTATCTAGTTTTTACACAAAGGGCTTGCCATAGCCGGGCCGGAAGAATTAGGCCCGTGGATCCGCGCCTGGGTTGCTACTCTAGGTTTGTACTGTTATATGGTGTTACATATTAATACTTTTAATTGCAGAGGTCTGCAATACAATTTTAAAAGAAAGAAAGTTTTTATTTTTTAAAGAGAATTTGGGTATGATATAATCTTTCTTCAGGAAACCCACTCTAGGATAGATGATGAGAAGCTGTGGCGTACTCAGTGGGGAGGGGAGGCAGTTGTTGGCAGCTACTGTTCTAATAGCCGAGGTGTGGCTATCTTGTTTAAAGCTTCTTTGAAAATATCAGTCTTATCTTTTCACCTGGATCCTGAGGGAAGATATATTATCCTCCATATTAATGTTAATGATGTACACTTTATTCTTGTCAACTTATATGGTCCTAACAAAGACTCACCAGATTTTGTTGTTGATGTTTTTGCTAAGTTAGATGAAATAGGTAACTCTCATGTTATTTTAGTAGGAGATTTGAATATTGCAGTAGGCCCTTTAGATTACGAGGGTTCTAATGCAACCGAATTCATAACCAATATGACTAAGGAAATAACAGACAAAATTAAGTCAGGTTTAAAAAATATTTTTTGAGGTGACACAAGAGTGGGTCAAAGGAAGAGCAAGCAGGCCCTTTGCTCTCACACACTCTCATTCCTGTACACGCTCCTATTCTCACTCCTGTACCATGGACACTCTCATAAACACCACATTCACACTAATACACACTCCCATTAACACTCCCATACGCTAGCTAATTAGGTCTGCTAGCTCGCCCACCCCTGGATTTCTCGTGTGTCAAGAAGTGTTGGGTATTTCAAAATGTAAACAACAAAAAACAAGAAAGCTCCCTCCCGACCTTCGTACATTGGAGCAACATAAGTACATGAATTAAAACATTGAACACCGTCATGATTGCTACAAAACCTATCACTATTCTGAATATTCATTTTAAAAAGGTATTACAAGTGAATGGAAGCATAAAATGTAAAATTTTAAATTTTAAATGTAAAAATGTAAGCAGACAATGAGATTCCGGACCATTCAACAGGTAGATAATTAAGACAAATGGGAAAGTGTACATGGTGATTCATTTATGCATTCAACAGGTCTATTAAGTACGGAATTTAGCTATTTCTATAGCGGTTCGTTTTACAATGAAATTGACGATACTTAGTCCACTTAGTCTTTCTCCGCAGTGAATAATTACAAATGCCCCTTTTTCCTTCACATAAGTGCCCCTTTTCATATCTGGTTATTGCCTCTTTTTCAGATGCGATATGTGCCTCTTTTCACCTGTGATTATTTCCCTTTTAACAATATATCATAATATCTTATAAATGCCCCTATCAAAAGGCCGAACATGAAGGTGGATTAACTTATTGGCAAGTATATTTTGGTCTATACGATCAAAAGCTTTTGAAAAGTCTGTGAATATGAGTGTAGATATGGCCCGAGAATATTCTGTATTTTTATAAATTTGGTGAAGCAAACGAATTAACTAATGATTAGTTGACAGACCTTGACGGTTTCCGTACTGATTAATATCAATGTGAATTGAAATGTCTTCTAGTAACCATTTACATATATAAGACTCTGCTATTTTCGCAAAATAACTAGTTAGTGCTATAGGTCTTAAATTCTGAGGTATTACAGGCTGACATTTAGGAATTGGCGTAATCTCACATCGTTTCCAATGATATGGTACTACTGACAACTGAAAAGAAGTTTTCAAGATATCAGTAAGAGGTGTACAAAATTCCAGTGCAAATTCTCTAAGAATTCGCACTGGTAAGTCTCCACTTATACCAGACTTTTGTTGGTTTAACGAACTCAATTGTCTAAAAAAATTCATAAGGTCGTAGAATCGGACATGTTTCCTGAGCTGGTAAGTAAGCAGGTAAATTATTCCTACTAAGACCTGGAAGATCAGCTGCCACTACACAAACGTGGATTTGAAATGGAAATATTACAAGACTAACAAATAAATATGTAATGAAGAAGAAGAATATAATTTCAAACGAGAATATTGCAAAGATGAAAATATTGGATAGATGAACATATACAATGATGAATATATTAAAAAGATTAACATATCAAAAAAAGAATCATTAAAGAATATGAATATTAAGAAGACGAAAATAATGAAGAGTTGAATAAATTAAAAAGACAAAAGATTTGAATAAATTAATAAATCAATCCGACAAAAATATTGAAAAGTTGAATATATTGAATAGATGAAAATATTTTAAAAAATGAATATATGAAAAATATTATAAATAGTGATAGAATGAACATATATAATGATGAATGTATTAACAAGACGAACATATTGAAAAGATGAATATATTAGAATGACTAACAATATGAGGAGATGAATATATTTGTTGAAAGATGAATTTATTCAGAGATGAATATAAATAAAGATAAATAATAAATAAAGAGATGAATATATTCACTTTTGGCTTGCCATACAGTTCATACAACCGACATTTTCCTCATTTTTGTGCTTAAATCGTAGGGAGTTCTGGAAATGGAAAAAAGTTTATGCATGACCTAATACATATACAATTTTGTTAATGGCCAATCAACAAACAGTAATTGGCGTATTCCTTACGTCATCGTTCATGAATTAACATTGAACCTCCAAAATCGTCGTTCAAATTGGACAAAACTCTCATGATGCATCAGATGCAAAACCTATCAGTCAAATGTTACAACTTTAGTTGCCCCTACTGTGCAACAAGGAGTTTTAAGAGATGGAGTCATAATATGTAGCTCATTCCCTTTGAAACTGCTATTTTACTATGTAAGCAAATTTCTTTACACAATTAGGCATTTGTTTTCATATTTTATCATCTGTTCGATTTTCCACTTGTTAGCTCAAATAAAAAGTGAAATATAAACGATATTTCTTTGTGAGAAAAATGGCTACTCAAACTTTCCAATGATATTGGCGGCTTCGAACCTCGGACAAAAGGCAACAGCACATCTATATATTTTATTGTGCAGCCTTAGAAAACGGCAGCTGCTTGGAATAATGTGTTGCTAGTTGGGACTCCAGATCTTAAAACTCCTTGGTATGATCGAATCTCTTTGGGTAATGGTCATCGCGGAGTGGTTGTCCTTCGAGGTTAATTTTCCGGGGGAATCGTCTTTCCGGGGGTAGTTTCCCGAGGGGGGGGGGGGGGGGATTGTCCAGGGGGTAATTGTCCTGATACGCTATAAATGTACGTGCCAATATTGTATAGCATTGTATTGTAAATGTACATCAACGAGAAAAAAGCAGAGGCCAAAACGACGATCCAACGCCACAACATGTTAAACGGTGGTTTTAAAACGTCTGCTGATAACCAGATAAGTATTATCTATAAAAGTATATGATTTTACACCCTCCTTGCACCCACTCTCGATACAGTTCATTGTCTCTATCATATCTAAATACACACGCCCTGAGTCCGGCCAGGCCATTTCATAAATATCTTGAAATAGTGCGAGAAATTATTTCGAAAATGATATCAATTACAAGTTGATAATAATAAAGAACGACGATATTATACGCGACTACATAAATTTCCTAAATTCGACTTATTACATAACATTAACATTGGCAATATAGTTACAGCATGACTTGCACTTTTATCTGCACTAACATTACTGATGAGATAATAAACTCGTCAAAAATTTCTTCAGTCGTACAGACTGTAGGCCTTTAAAAAGCCACGCAATTACCAATACCATGCCTAATGCTTTTCTGATTCATCTACTTCTCGGATAAAACTTACCTTTTTAAAGATGATTATGGATGATGTTGTCGAAAAAAACGTACGTGGTTGAAAAGGAAAGTTCAGCCCTGATAAACTTGGTGGAATAGAGATTGCAACATAGACACACCCTCCGCTTGCTTCATATGCAAACGACTACATGTAGATCACTGCATCAATGCGACGTATAGTGACAAACTCGTCTGCCGCATGCAATGTATATGTATCTCCGCTCGTTGCTTTGCTGATAGCACCACCGGGAGCACCAGGGACCTACCATTAGTGATAGCACGCATTATATTTTTGATCAATGAAATCCTGTTCAGTGATTCCTCGGCGACAGAAATGGCACTATTTTCTTCGGGGCTACGCCCCTCAGAAAATAGTGCCATTCCTGCCACCTCGATCCATAATTTCAACTAGAGCCTCTCAGTGCATGGTATATTAATTTTTTGTTTACTATAGAATCCGTGCGTCGTTACAGTGAATGATTTAGTATTATTGTGACCAAATGTCACGATTTCTTAAACATTTGTTGAAATTGTACATGTTTTCAATAAGTATTGTTATCCCGTTTTCGAAATGGCGGTTAGGGAGACTTAATTTCCTTTGCATTGTATTTTTCTACCACGCATGTCTGGCTTTGCAGCCATGTTCATATCGGTTCTGTCTGGTTTATATTCTATTATAACGTAGACTTTTCATTGTTACATTCAGCTCCTATACTAACATGTTATTGTATATGCTTCTTTTCCTGAGTGTGTGGTGTGTGCCCTTTTCCCAGGGTCCTTTGTCATGAATCAAATTGTGTACATTTTTAGGATATTACTTGTTTTGTCAACTCATTGTTGCTACTCTAGGTTTGTACTGAAACGGTGTTACAGATTAATAATTCTAATTGCAGAGGTCTGCAAGACAATTTTAAAAGAAAGAAAGTTTTTAATTTTTTAAGAATTTGGCTATAATATAATCTTTCTTCAGGAAACCCACTCTAGGATAAATGATGAGAAGCTGTGAAGTACTCAGTGGGGAGAGGAGGCAGTTGTTGGCAGCTACTGTTCCAATAGCCGAGGTGTGGCTATCTTGTTTAAAGCTTCTTTGAAAATACCAGTCTTATCTTTTCACCTGGATCCTGAGGGAAGATGTATTATCCTCCATATTAATGTTAATGATGTACACTTTATTCTTGTCAACTTATATGGTCCTAACAAAGACTCACCAGATTTTGTTGTTGATGTTTTTGCTAAGTTAGATGATCATGAAATAGGTAACTATCATATTATTTTAGCAGGAGATTTGAATATTGCAGTAGGCCCTTTAGATTACGAGGGTTCTAATGCAACCCACTCTAATGCTCGTGTCAAAATTGCTTTTATTATGTATGTAGAAGAATTAAGTCTTGTAGATGTATGGAGAACAGATCATACTCATGACAAGATTTTTACACGCCATCAGAAAACTCCATTTGTTTCCTCCAGGTTAGACTATATTTTTATTTCCAGTGATTTGTTGAATTGCGTAAAGAAATCTAAAATGTGACTGTTATTTGTTCTGATCATTGCATGGTAACAAATATCACTGTCACTAAAGGATTCACCTCGGGGCAGGGGATACTGGAAACTGAACACTGCACATTTGAAACATTCAGAATTTTGCAATTTCATTAAAGATAATTTTAAGGAATTTAAGGAATTTCATGCTGAATCTGATCTAAATCCACATATTATTTGGGATGCATTCAAATGCACAATGGCTGGTGATTGTATGGAGTATTGCAGTAGAAAGAAAAAAGAAAAGAATTTGATTAAGAATAATTTACTGAAGAGTATATCCTTACTTAAAGAAAAAATTGGTTCATTGAAAAAGGATAATATGAGTTCAAATGAAGAACTGCAAGAACTATATAGCAAATTCGAAGTTGAAGAAGCACAGTTGAATGAACTGCTGGATACCGAAACTGCTGGTTCTAAAGTAAGGTCTAGATTAAAGTGGGCTGAACATGGAGAAAAAAAGCTCTAAATACTTCTGCAATTTTGAAAAAACGGTCCTATGAAAGAAAAACTTTACGCCAACTGAAGGCGAATAATGAGCAAATCATCACTGATCCGAAAAGAGTACTTTAACGCCCCTTGATTCAATTTCGGCTCTAAACAGACCTTTAACCAAAAATGAACTTTGGACCACATTAAAGTATATGGGCAAAAATAAAAGTCCAGGACTAGATGGCCTTCATTGTGAATTTTATTTAACCTTTTTCAATGATATCATAGATTTATTACCCCACTCTTATAATTATTCTTTTCAAGACGGAATTTTATCACAATCTCAAAGAAGTGGAATAATCACTCTTCTTCCAAAAAAGGATAAAGATCCACTGTTAGTGAAGAATTATCTCTCTACTGAACATTGACTATAAATTACTAGCCAAAGTTATGAGCTCCCGTTTGAAGTCTTGTATAAATTCTCTGATACATACAGATCAGCAAGGGTTTATGAAGGGACGCAACATCGGGGCCAATATTCTGGTTATAATTGATTTAATTGAATACACAGACTATATGAATGAGCCAGCTACAATTATTTTGTTAGATTTTGAGAAAGCGTTTGATAGAATAGAACATGATTATTTATTTTCAGTCTTGGACTATTTTAATTTTGGAGACAATTTAATAAGATGGATAAGGACTTTTTACAATGCCAGAACTAGCTGTGTGTTTAAACAATGGTTTTATGTCCAATCCGGTTGCAATTAAAAGAGGAATATTCCAGGGGTGTCCAATATCCCCTCTTTTATTTATACTAGCTATTGAAATTCTTGTTATTTCAGTACGACACAATCCAGGGATAAAGGGAATTTCAGTTGGCAACTTTGAAAAGAAGATAAGTCTTTTTGCGGATGACACAACTTGTTTTTTGAATGAGGAAACAGTTGTTTCCTTTAAACATTTATTTGAAACTTTGACTCAGTTTTCAAAATTGTCAGGTTGTCGCATTAATTTAAGTAAGTCAGATGCAATTCATATAGGAAAGCTGAAAGGCAGTACAGTTATTCCACGAGATGCATTAGGGTTGAATTGGAAATCAAAAACGTTTAAGGCTTTAGGAGTTGTTTTCTTATTGAACACAAAAATGCTTTACGAACTGAATTTTGTTCCCAGACTTGTCATTATAGAACAGATTTCAAATTGTTGGAGGCATAGAAGCCTATCCTTTTAAAGTCGTTTTTACTCCCCCAAATGTTATTTTTGTTTTCAGTATTATGCATTGACCTGCCAAACTCTTTCTTTAAAAGATTAAATGGTTTGCTTTTTAAATTCATTTGGAGCAATGGCAATGAAGAGAGATATATTATGCAATGATTATGAAGAAGAGGGTCTAATGATGAGTAATCCTTTAGTTTTTGCACAAGCGCAGAAAGTTGTGTGGATGGCTAAACTCTTAGACGATAAATATGAAAGTTGTTGGAAAACAATAGAAATATATATTCTTTCTACCTTTTGTGATGACTATCTTGCCCTTTTTAAGGCAGATGCCCCAGATTCAGTTTTGACAAAACTTAAAAATTGCCAGTTAACAGCGTCTATTAAGACATGGTATTTATATAGGCAAGAGATGAAAAGAGAATTAGGTTTATGTCAGTTTCATTTACAAGATTTTATTTGGTGGAATAGAAATGTAAGATTGCAATATAGAACACATTTTTTTCTATCCAGTTTGGTATGAAAGGGGTATTCACTCCATTTTTCAATTACATAATGGTTTTGGTAACCCCAAAACATTTGAAGACCTCGTAATTGAGTTTGACATTCCTATTAGCGACCGAAGAAAATATGACTCCCTCATGAAAGGCATATTTTTGGAGTGGTTTGATAATTCTCTTAATGTGGATGAGAATATATTTCTAAATATATTACTCATTGCGGATATAGTATCGAAAATAATATCGCTAGTGATATTCGTTTGTCTCGCAATGTGGTCAATAAGGAATCTAAAAGATCACGACGTTTCGTATGCTACTGCGATACTTCGTCAGGTGATAAAAACTACTGTAAGCAAGGGTCTTTTATACTCTACGGGAGGACCGGCGGAGCGGTCCATAATTCGATCGATAATTGGAACAATAACGCACAATGCCTATTGGTCGACGCACACGGTGATCGACCAATCACCAGGCCGCTGGATTCGGCCGCTGGTTCGGCTAATGCACTAGGCCTATTGGCCGACGCATACGGTACTCAACCAATCAACGGGCCGCTGGATCGGACCGTCTGCTGAATGGAATCGACCGGTGTTGGCTGGCAGGACGGCGAGTGTCATGGCGGCGTATCGTCCGCAACCAAAATTCGGGGGATATCGATCCCGTTGTCTCTGTTGAAATTATTAGGATTGAGACGGATATTGATAGCTTCTTTCACCCTCCGTGTATACCAATGCCGTTCCTGGGAAAGGCACTGAACCCCGTCCCAGTCTGGTTGATGCTGGTTATCCCAAGCATGTTCGGCTACGGCTGAGTTGTCAGTTCGACGGAGTCTGACGTCCCTCTTATGCTCAGTGATTCTTTCTTTTATCGGACGGGCAGTTTCACCGATGTAGGATCTATCACATCCTTTACAAGGGATGTTGTACACAATGCCGTCCCGTCTATGTGGAGGAATTGGATCCTTGGGGCGTGTAAGTTGTTGACGTATAGGGTGGTATCTGATCTGAAAACCGTTCGAATGCCATGGCTCTCTAGGCGGCGCTTGAGTTGTTGGGAGACCCCATCAATGTACGGCAAGACTGTAAAAGTCTTGTATACCTTCTAATCCCTGGGTTCCGATGATCTATTCTTGGTATTGTGTATACATAGGAAGCCTACCCACACAGACCAGTACATAGCATTTGCCTCTCACCATCCCATATCGGTGAAGAGAGGTCTAGTGAAAATCTATTTGACAGAGCTTCACGCATTGTGACAAGTCCATAACAGCCATGCAAAGAACGGACCCGTGTTCGCAGCGCCCTGAGTCTCAACGGTTACCCACGCCGTTTTATACACAATACCAAGTTTATGAAGTGTGCCACCATCACAGAAAACTTATGGCCATTGTATATTGCGAACGGATGTTGCACAGCACATTATGAATGGTGTCTGATCAGAAATGTGTTCAGGTAATGGGGGACACCAGGTCCAAGATTTATTATGAAAACAAAGTAATTCTTGTGGTATTATTAGACTTGTCAGCAGCCTTTGATACCATCGACCATCATATCCTAGTCTCTCGTTTATCAACGAGGATTGGTATCAAAGGCACTGCCCTAAAATGGTTCCAGTCTTATCTCGATGGCTGGTCAACACAAGTAGACATTGCAGGGGAATTGTCTGCGCCTATCATTTCCAAGTTTGGTCTGCCACAAGGTTCTGTAGTAGGTCCTGTTGGTTTTACAATTTACACCCTCCCGGTTAGTGATATTACTCAGCATCATAATGTGTCATACCATGTATATATGCGGATGATATACAGTTATATGTTTCATTTGATCCCAAAATACATGGTGAATTAGATTGTGCATTGTTGTCACTGCAAAACTGCATCTGTGATATAAAGAATTGGATGTCCATTCAGGCGCGGATCCAGGATTTTTCAATAGGGGGGGCCGGAAATTTGAAAATTGCGCAGACCGTTTTACAACTCAACATACCAATACTGACAAGGTCATATTAGAAGCACCATACCGGTACAATTTTTGACATTTTCATCGGGGGGGGGGGGGGGGGCTGAAGACTCTTGCCCGAAAAAGTAATTTTCTGGTTTCACAATTCTGCTAGTGAGCGACGCGAGCGAACAAAAACTTGAGGATAATATGTATGTTGTGAAAGTGTTATTTATCGACAAAATATACGAGAAAAGATATACAAAATTCATTTTCGGGCAGCTCGGTGCCCCCCCCCCCATTACTTTGATGTTTCATGTAATTATTAGAGAAAGAAGATAATTCGTTGTTCCATTCTCGACCCTCAATCCTTCTCTGAATTCAGTCTCTCCCCTCCAGCGCAAAACGCAGAAGCTTAACGTTTCATTAAATTATTAGAGAAAGAAGACGATTTGTTGTACCGTTCTCGATTCTTAATCCTTGTCTGAATTCAGTTTCCCCCCTCCGCGCGAAGCTCGGAAGCTTTGACGTTTAATAAATCATTAGAGAAAGAAGACGATTCGTTGTACCGTTCTCGACTCTTAATCCTTGTCTGAATTGAGTTTCACCCCCTCCCGCGCGAAGCGCGGAAGCTTTGACGTTTCATTAAATCCTTAGAGAAAGAAGACGATTTGTTGTACCGTTCTCGACTCTTAATCCTTGTCTGAATTGAGTTTCACCCCCTCCCGCGCGAAGCGCGGAAGCTTTGACGTTTCATTAAATCATTAGAGAAAGAAGACGATTCGTTGTACCGTTCTCGACTCTTAATCCTTGTCTGAATTGAGTTTTACCACCTCCCGCGCGAAGCGCGGAAGCTTTGACGTTTCATTAAATCATTAGAGAAAGAAGACGATTCGTTGTACCGTTCTCGACTCTTAATCCTTGTCTGAATTGAGTTTCACCCCCTCCCGCGCAAAGCGCGGAAGCTTTGACGTTTCATTAAATCTTTAGAGTAAGAAGACGATTCGTTGTACCGTTCTCGACTCTTAATCCTTGTCTGAATTGAGTTTCACCCCCTCCCGCGCGAAGCGCGGAAGCTTTGACGTTTCATTAAATCATTAGAGAAAGAAGACGATTCGTTGTATCGTTCTCGACTCTTAATCCTTGTCTGAATTGAGTTACACCCCCTCCCGCGCGAAGCGCGGAAGCTTCGACGTTTCATTACATCATTAGAGAAAGAAGGCGATTCGTTGTTCCGTTCTCGACTCTTAATCCTTGTCTGAATTGAGTTTCACCTCTTCCCGCGCGAAGCGCGGAAGCTTTGACGTTTCATTAAATCATTAGAGAAAGAAGACGATTCGTTGTATCGTTCTCGACTCTTAATCCTTGTCTGAATTGAGTTTCAACCCCTCCCGCGCGAAGCGCGGAAGCTTTGACGTTTCATTAAATCATTAGAGAAAGAAGACGATTCGTTGTACCGTTCTCGACTCTTAATCCTTGTCTGAATTGAGTTTCACCCCCTCCCGCGCGAAGCGCGGAAGCTTTGACGTTTCATTAAATCATTAGAGAAAGAAGACGATTCGTTGTACCGTTTTCGACTCTTAATCCTTGTCTGAATTGAGTTTCAACCCCTCCCGCGCGAAGCGCGGAAGCTTTGACGTTTCATTAAATCATTAGAGAAAGAAGACGATTCGTTGTACCGTTCTCGACTCTTAATCCTTGTCTGAATTGAGTTATACCCTCTCCCGCGCGAAGCGCGGAAGCTTTGACGTTTCATTAAATCCTTAGAGAAAGAAGACGATTCGTTGTATCGTTCTCGACTCTTAATCCTTGTCTGAATTGAGTTTCAACCCCTCCCGCGCGAAGCGCGGAAGCTTTGACGTTTCATTAAATCATTAGAGAAAGAAGACGATTCGTTGTACCGTTCTCGACTCTTAATCCTTGTCTGAATTGAGTTTCACCCCCTCCCGCGCGAAGCGCGGAAGCTTTGACGTTTCATTAAATCATTAGAGAAAGAAGACGATTCGTTGTACCGTTTTCGACTCTTAATCCTTGTCTGAATTGAGTTTCAACCCCTCCCGCGCGAAGCGCGGAAGCTTTGACGTTTCATTAAATCATTAGAGAAAGAAGACGATTCGTTGTACCGTTCTCGACTCTTAATCCTTGTCTGAATTGAGTTATACCCTCTCCCGCGCGAAGCGCGGAAGCTTTGACGTTTCATTAAATCCTTAGAGAAAGAAGACGATTCGTTGTACCGTTCTCGACTCTTAATCCTTGTCTGAATTGAGTTTTACCACCTCCCGCGCGAAGCGCGGAAGCTTTGACGTTTCATTAAATCATTAGAGAAAGAAGACGATTCGTTGTACCGTTCTCGACTCTTAATCCTTGTCTGAATTGAGTTTCACCCCCTCCCGCGCAAAGCGCGGAAGCTTTGACGTTTCATTAAATCCTTAGAGAAAGAAGACGATTCGTTGTACCGTTCTCGACTCTTAATCCTTGTCTGAATTGAGTTTCACCCCCTCCCGCGCGAAGCGCGGAAGCTTTGACGTTTCATTAAATCATTAGAGAAAGAAGACGATTCGTTGTACCGTTCTCGACTCTTAATCCTTGTCTGAATTGAGTTACACCCCCTACCGCGCGAAGCGCGGAAGCTTCGACGTTTCATTACATCATTAGAGAAAGAAGGCGATTCGTTGTTCCGTTCTCGACTCTTAATCCTTGTCTGAATTGAGTTTCACCTCTTCCCGCGCGAAGCGCGGAAGCTTTGACGTTTCATTAAATCATTAGAGAAAGAAGACGATTCGTTGTATCGTTCTCGACTCTTAATCCTTGTCTGAATTGAGTTTCAACCCCTCCCGCGCGAAGCGCGGAAGCTTTGACGTTTCATTAAATCATTAGAGAAAGAAGACGATTCGTTGTACCGTTCTCGACTCTTAATCCTTGTCTGAATTGAGTTTCACCCCCTCCCGCGCGAAGCGCGGAAGCTTTGACGTTTCATTACATCATTAGAGAAAGAAGACGATTCGTTGTACCGTTTTCGACTCTTAATCCTTGTCTGAATTGAGTTTCAACCCCTCCCGCGCGAAGCGCGGAAGCTTTGACGTTTCATTAAATCATTAGAGAAAGAAGACGATTCGTTGTACCGTTCTCGACTCTTAATCCTTGTCTGAATTGAGTTATACCCTCTCCCGCGCGAAGCGCGGAAGCTTTGACGTTTCATTAAATCCTTAGAGAAAGAAGACGATTCGTTGTACCGTTCTCGACTCTTAATCCTTGTCTGAATTGAGTTTCACCCCCTCCCGCGCGAAGCGCGGAAGCTTTGACGTTTCATTAAATCATTAGAGAAAGAAGACGATTCGTTGTACCGTTTTCGACTCTTAATCCTTGTCTGAATTGAGTTTCAACCCCTCCCGCGCGAAGCGCGGAAGCTTTGACGTTTCATTAAATCATTAGAGTAAGAAGACGATTCGTTGTACCGTTCTCGACTCTTAATCCTTGTCTGAATTGAGTTATACCCTCTCCCGCGCGAAGCGCGGAAGCTTCGACGTTTCATTACATCATTAGAGAAAGAAGGCGATTCGTTGTTCCGTTCTCGACTCTTAATCCTTGTCTGAATTGAGTTTCACCTCTTCCCGCGCGAAGCGCGGAAGCTTTGACGTTTCATTAAATCATTAGAGAAAGAAGACGATTCGTTGTATCGTTCTCGACTCTTAATCCTTGTCTGAATTGAGTTTCACCCCCTCCCGCGCAAAGCGCGGAAGCTTTGACGTTTCATTAAATCCTTAGAGAAAGAAGACGATTCGTTGTACCGTTCTCGACTCTTAATCCTTGTCTGAATTGAGTTTCACCCCCTCCCGCGCGAAGCGCGGAAGCTTTGACGTTTCATTAAATCATTAGAGAAAGAAGACGATTCGTTGTACCGTTCTCGACTCTTAATCCTTGTCTGAATTGAGTTACACCCCCTACCGCGCGAAGCGCGGAAGCTTCGACGTTTCATTACATCATTAGAGAAAGAAGGCGATTCGTTGTTCCGTTCTCGACTCTTAATCCTTGTCTGAATTGAGTTTCACCTCTTCCCGCGCGAAGCGCGGAAGCTTTGACGTTTCATTAAATCATTAGAGAAAGAAGACGATTCGTTGTATCGTTCTCGTCTCTTAATCCTTGTCTGAATTGAGTTTCAACCCCTCCCGCGCGAAGCGCGGAAGCTTTGACGTTTCATTAAATCATTAGAGAAAGAAGACGATTCGTTGTACCGTTCTCGACTCTTAATCCTTGTCTGAATTGAGTTTCACCCCCTCCCGCGCGAAGCGCGGAAGCTTTGACGTTTCATTAAATCATTAGAGAAAGAAGACGATTCGTTGTACCGTTTTCGACTCTTAATCCTTGTCTGAATTGAGTTTCAACCCCTCCCGCGCGAAGCGCGGAAGCTTTGACGTTTCATTAAATCATTAGAGAAAGAAGACGATTCGTTGTACCGTTCTCGACTCTTAATCCTTGTCTGAATTGAGTTATACCCTCTCCCGCGCGAAGCGCGGAAGCTTTGACGTTTCATTAAATCCTTAGAGAAAGAAGACGATTCGTTGTACCGTTCTCGACTCTTAATCCTTGTCTGAATTCAGTTTCACCCCCTCCCGCGCAAAGCGCGGAAGCTTTGACGTTTCATTAAATCCTTAGAGAAAGAAGACGATTCGTTGTACCGTTCTCGACTCTTAATCCTTGTCTGAATTGAGTTTCACCCCCTCCCGCGCGAAGCGCGGAAGCTTTGACGTTTCATTAAATCATTAGAGAAAGAAGACGATTCGTTGTACCGTTCTCGACTCTTAATCCTTGTCTGAATTGAGTTACACCCCCTCCCGCGCGAAGCGCGGAAGCTTCGACGTTTCATTACATCATTAGAGAAAGAAGGCGATTCGTTGTTCCGTTCTCGACTCTTAATCCTTGTCTGAATTGAGTTTCACCTCTTCCCGCGCGAAGCGCGGAAGCTTTGACGTTTCATTAAATCATTAGAGAAAGAAGACGATTCGTTGTATCGTTCTCGACTCTTAATCCTTGTCTGAATTGAGTTTCAACCCCTCCCGCGCGAAGCGCGGAAGCTTTGACGTTTCATTAAATCATTAGAGAAAGAAGACGATTCGTTGTACCGTTCTCGACTCTTAATCCTTGTCTGAATTGAGTTTCACCCCCTCCCGCGCGAAGCGCGGAAGCTTTGACGTTTCATTAAATCATTAGAGAAAGAAGACGATTCGTTGTACCGTTTTCGACTCTTAATCCTTGTCTGAATTGAGTTTCAACCCCTCCCGCGCGAAGCGCGGAAGCTTTGACGTTTCATTAAATCATTAGAGAAAGAAGACGATTCGTTGTACCGTTCTCGACTCTTAATCCTTGTCTGAATTGAGTTATACCCTCTCCCGCGCGAAGCGCGGAAGCTTTGACGTTTCATTAAATCCTTAGAGAAAGAAGACGATTCGTTGTACCGTTCTCGACTCTTAATCCTTGTCTGAATTGAGTTTCACCCCCTCCCGCGCGAAGCGCGGAAGCTTCGACGTTTCATTACATCATTAGAGAAAGAAGACGATTCGTTGTTCCGTTCTCGACTCTTAATCCTTGTCTGAATTGAGTTTCATTAAATTATTAGAGAAAGAAGACGATTCGTTGTATCGTTCTCGACTCTTAATCCTTGTCTGAATTGAGTTTCAACCCCTCCCGCGCAAAGCGCGGAAGCTTTGACGTTTCATTAAATCATTAGAGAAAGAAGACGATTCGTTGTACCGTTCTCGACTCTTAATCCTTGTCTGAATTGAGTTTCACCCCCTCCCGCGCGAAGAGCGGAAGCTTTGACGTTTCATTAAATTATTAGAGAAAGAAGACGATTCGTTGTACCGTTCTCGATTCTTAATCATTGTCTGAATTCAGTTTCCCCTCTCCCGCGCGACGCGCGGAAGCTTTGACGTTTCATTAAATTATTAGAGAAAGAAGATGATTCGTTGTCCCATTCCTGATTCTTATTCCTTGTTTTAATTCATTTCCCCCTTCCGCGCGAGGCGCGGAAGCTTTGACCTTTTATAGTTTAATGAAATTATTAGAGAAAGAAGATAATTCGTTGTTCCATTATCGACTCTTAATCCTTCTCTGAATTCAGTTTCCCCCTCCAGCGCATGCACGCACATGCCAAATTTGACAACCATAAAGTAAAAGAATTGGACATATTTCGAAATACTGACAGCTGCAAACTGTAGTGTTTTATTATAATGAACTCCGAAATAAGACGACACACTTTCAAGTAGTAACATAAAGATTGAGTATTTCGTCAGGAAGATGCGAACTTTTTATTTTGAGTCCCATCACTTAGAAAATGATGTATAATGGTCAGGGGCGTTGCTAGACCTTTTTTAGTGGGGGGGGGGGGGGGGTGTAGAGGCCAACAATTACCGACAAAACTAGCCCCCAATTACCGACACAATTAAATGTCCCTATATTTACAAATTTAACCCTATAAACCCGGGGCCGAAGGCTAAATTGTTTTTCCTACGGACTATCTATAGAACTTGCGTATGCGCAAATGGTCATTTTCCTCGACGACATAAATATACGAATTATATTCCTGATTCTTATTCCTTGTTTGAATTCATTTCCCCCTTCCGCGCGAGGCGGGGAAGCTTTGACCTTTTATAGTATAATGAAATTATTAGAGAAAGAAGCTTACATTTCATTAAATAAATAGAGAAAGAAGACGATTTGTTGTACCGTTCTCGACTTGTCAGAATTTTCAAAAATGTTTCTTTGTCTGCTCCTTTTTCGTCCTATGTCCTCTTACTGCCTCTACCGCCCCTAGCTACGCATGCTTTAAAGGGAAAATTAAAGTAGAAATGAAAGGGGAAAAAATATCTATTACACCAACCATGGAATAATCACGACCGGGAGCGTCATATCATAGTTTTGTGTTATCGGGCGAGGGCTGGGGCGTAGCAACCACGCGAGATTTTGCAATGTAGAATGCTGAAATTATGCATTCTAGAAAATCCCTAAGCCCAATATGTACGTTCTTTCCGCTACATGTATATTTCTTTCTAGCTATATATCTAAATTTCCAGGGGGGACGTGTCCCTATATCGGGCCCAGGATCGCCGCCCATGTCCATGATTACTACCAACATGAGTTCAAATATAAGCACAAGCGAGTTGGTATGAGCTGGATTCAAACGAAGGGCAAAATAAGAGTTGTGAAGCGGCCCTACCGCTAATTTAAAATTTGACTGTTGAGTATATAGCTTCTATTTGAAAGACATCCAAAATATTCTGCCCTTTTCATTTTGTTTTCAAAAAGCAGGGGCTGTTTTTAACGTTTAACTTTGAATCCGTGGCTCGAGATTTTATGCGGCCGGCCCGGCCCCCTCTATTCAATAGCGTTTCCCAAGCCTTCTGGAATGACCTCAAATCTCCCGATTACAGTTTTTCCCTTATTCGTCGTCACTGTCACTTAGCGCAATTTCTTTGTCTTTCCCCCTTTTTCACCCGACTTTTCTCTTCCCCCTCCCCCCCCCCCCCCCCCCCCTCCCACCCACCCACTCAGTGTTATCTAGGGTACGCGCATGTATGTTCCCTCTCTTTGAAAGCACCCCTTTATCTTCGGTGTGTAAAGTCAGTGCGGGCAGGATTTTTGTGTATTACGGGCCGGACTTTGTTGCGTGAAAAGTAACCCTTTATCGGAGATTCATTGGGAACACAAATTCGGTCCCTCCGTCCCCGGAGTGGGAGTGAGGTGGTGGGGGGGGGGGGGGGGTATCTTCTTTTTCCTTTCACCTTTTTTTTTCTCTCTCTCTCTTCTTTCTTTTCTCTTCTCTTTTCTTTTCTCTTCTCTTTTCTTTTCTCTTCTCCTTTTTTTCTTCTCTTCTCTTCTCCTTTCTTTTTTTTCTCTTTTTTTTTGCGCCGCCAATAGGGGGGGCCGCGGCCGTTTCGGCCCCCCCCCTGGATCCGCCACTGCCATTAACAAGTTGAAATTGAACAGACAGAGTTTTTTTATTGCTGCTTCACCACACAATTTCAGAAAATTGCCAGACATAACTCTCACCATAGGAAATATTTCCGTAAAACCCACAGACACAATTAAAAACTTGGGCGCATTCTTTGATGTTCATATGAGTATGAATTCACATATTAACAATGTTAGTAGAACGGTCACTTTTCACTTAAGGAACATATCACGAATTCGTAGATATATTGATCAATCAACTTGTCATCATGCTGTAAGGTCTTTAATTCTCTCTAGACTTGATTATTGTAATGGACTTCTTTCCTCTCTTCCAAAGTTACATGTAAACCGTCTCCAGCGCCTACAAAACTGGGCAGCACGTCTTGTGTTTGAGGTCGGTAGAAGTCATTCAGCTCAACCATTAATTAATTCCCTTCACTGGCTTCCAATTCATCAGCGAATCATTTTTAAGTTACTCTTATATGTCTATAAATCATTGCACCACCTAGCTCCTAATTACCTGTCTAATTGTTTAACTTTATATACACCAAGCAGAAATCTCAGATCTTCAAATGATAACCTCCGTCTAAATTATCCAATTACACGTGTCCAAGCCGGGGATAGGACTTTCACGGTAGCAGCATCCAAAGGGTGGAATAATCTCCCCATGTCCATCAGACAATCTGCCTCTATCGATATTTTTAAGAAGGCTCTGAAAACTCATCTCTTTACATGAATTCTCCTCTATGTTTAATTATTTAATTTAATCAATTGAACTTAATATTTTATATGGAATATCTAATTGTAGCCTTTAATTACTACATGTAGTAAAGACCAATAATATTATTTGATGTTAGCGCTCTGAGCCTTATGGGAATGGCGCCCTAAATGTTCATTGTATTGTATTGTATTGTATTATTATTCATTTATTGGTATATAATGATCGACCAGCAGCACAAGGATGAAAGGGTCAATTTACAAAGGTACAGTGATGTAAATTATATACATGTACAATAGTATTACGAAACATATATCTAATAAATAAATGTAAATAAATCTGTAACATAATGACAATACAGCAGAATTATATTGCGTTCGTTTATGCACATTACGTGAAAGGATGTACTAGCAGAAGATATACAAGAGCAGGGGAGGGTATATGGCTCGTGAAAGTGAGAGTGGTAAAGCGAATGGAGTAGAGAGAGAGAGGATGGGAGAAAAGGGGAGGTACAAAGAGAGAACGGAAGGGAGAGAGAGAGATAGAGAGAGGGAGAGAGCAGGGAATGGAATGATCATAATTAAATAAACATATTATTCCTAATTACATGTATAACATTAATGAAAATTAAGAGAGTCAGATTTCGGCGAGACAACAATAATCATCATACAAGTACATGCTAGAAGAGAGAAAAGGGAAGGTTAAAAGAAAAAAAGAAGGAGAGAAGTTTGGGAGAGAGAGAGAGAGAGACAGATGGGGGTCGTTTGTTGTGAATGTCGAGTATGCCGAGGACAATCAATGACCCGATGCTGGTTGGTTAATTGTCCATGTACAGAAATATTTTGGGCCGCATTGTTTTAAAATCGTTTCAAAATTACAGTAAGTTCATTGGCTGCATATATCTCTTTCAAAAAAGTGTTTGAAATAACCATAACATTCCCATTTTCATTCAAATTGTATTTTATATGTCTTGATTTGTAACTGCACATGTAGTTAATGTTAGACCTTTGGTGCTGACGTCATTAATCATTGTTATCTTATTAATCAGTTACATCATGCCCACAATTTTGTTACCAAATAAAGAGAAGAAGTTACTGAAGAGAATACAAAACTTTCTGTATATGTAACATTTTTCATGTTTATGTAAATTATGTAAATGTGCTTAAGGGTCTCCAATTCCCTGCACCTACCCTTATAATAATAATGATTGAATATAAATGTAAATTAACTAATTAAGCTTCAGTGCGGCAAAATTAATTTGATTGGTAATATTTAATATGATGCAGACTATTTTTTCAATTCAATTCAATTCAATTTCGGTTTTATTAAAAAATATACCAAATAAGAAGTCCAAGGACTAACAATACTTGGTTTACATTGTATCATATAAAAATGCGCCAAAGTTGCTTATCTGATATTTGAATTAAACAACTGGGATTTGGGTATTAATTCGGTCTTTGCAGATCCAAATACCACCCCTAACAAAATTAATCATGCCACACCAAATATCAACGAACAATTGTGCGTGTGTATTTGTGTGTGTGTGTGTGACTTTGCTTCTGCAAAAAACATATGCAATGCATTTCATTTGATACATTCAATTCATTCTCTCACTCCACTAATCTTTACATAATACATACTGTAGGCATCACTTTGGCGCAAGTCGATTTTTGCACTCTCGCAAACAATGCCTACTGTTCATCCAAGCGTGAACACATACCACACACAAATGATACCAAAATGAATTGGGATAAAACACTCTTTCATAAGATGTATAATAATTTACAGATCATTGATTATTTTAAAAGTAATTTGCAATTTTCTAGGTGTAAACTTTTTTTTTGGACTAGTTAGGCTATCGCATTACCTTTAAACCTTAATTGGGGAAAGTTTATCTTGTGTCTGAAAATTTGAAGAAAAAAAAACACTATCATAAAATCTTTAGGTAAACTGTATGTGAACTGAGGTTCAATCAAACATCAAAAGTATTCTATAATTTTCGAATAATCTAATGCGCTTGAAACCAAAAGCAAAACCCCGCCAGAATTCCAGGCCAGTCGGAATATATTTTTGTGTTAAGAAATCATGTTCTGATTATGTAATGTGGTGTTGTCATGATTGACCATTTCAGACGAATAAATATTACAGCAAACAAAAGACTTACAAAAATATCCACGAAAATTGTTAATGTATACATTTATTTACTCATCAATAACAAAGAGTTACACGAGCTTTGAAGAATAAAAAAAGATGAAATACGAAGAATATATTGATATTACAAAATGTACATTAGTATGAATATGATATAGTTTCGATTTGAACAATAATGGTTTGCATATTAATGCACAATAACTTCGTTTATTCAGCCTAATTCAGGCTCAAGAAAAGTTCTAATAAAAGTAATTCAGCTTTTCCCCCAAAAAAATATGTAGTTACTACCCCCTGGCGATCATTCATATTTTGGGAAATCCCAAGCAGAATTCAATAAGCCTGACTAATTTTTCTCTTCGAACAAATAAGACCTTGAACGGTTACTTTCATGACACATTATGCATCTTTATATATAAGGAGATACAATTAAAGGGATAAAAGGCAAAAATTTGAGTGGAATAATATATAAATATCAATAAACTATGCAAGACTAACATATTTTCCTATTGATAAATCGATACCAACAAAACTATACAATCGTAAAGAAATTATTCGTATTTTCTACAAAACCTCTGTTTATTGAAAGAAATCTATCCCTACAAACCATTTTGTAATCGCCAAGGCATGCATATTTTATATTGTTATATCAAAGGAAACGAAAAGAGATAAAGGCATAAAGAAATCGTTTCATCAAACTGCGAAAGTTGTAACTTAGCTGATGAAAGCTTTGACGTCACACGACTGCTCATATTCCTACAATACATTGCGACAGTGTATCATATCATCTTATATACACTGATCACATTATCTACATGTTATGACATAAACGAATAGGGGAAATTAAAAAAATGTCATGATACAAAGATTTAGAGTTGTATGTTTTCATGTATTTTTTTTCCTTCCAAATAATTTGTTCTGTTAATAAGAACCAGTGCTCTTTTAGCCGAATTTCTCTTCACTGTAACCTTAAACAAAGGTGGGAATATATTGTACTTTAATTCCATCACAATTATTGAAGTATATTTACAAATAGTCTTACATATATATTGTAATATTTAAAGGCTTAGGTTTACGGTAACACCACGTATATTTTCGATTATGATACCTCTTTTTTAAGATAAAAATACTATCAGCCTGTAGTTTTACAGGCAACAGGTTTGAATGAGTTTCTCTTACTCTGTGATGTGAACGCAAAAACAACTTTGAGTGAATAAGCCAACGTGTTATACTGTGTTCCTGCTGTAACATTATCCAAGCCTCGTTGAATATGCTATCCTCTGGCCCTCATATACGCACTATCATCTAGGTTTCTAGGACTATGTAAGAGACTAGCTTAGCTATGAAAACATGTATTTTGACACCGACCTAGACTCGACCGTCACCTCTAATACAGCAGAAACACATTATAACACTTTGGAATGTAATGTCTTTACGAAGATTTTATAAAAAGACTTCTTCATACAAAGTTGCTTTTGCGTGCATCACATTACGCAATATGATATGTACACAAATAATATAAGAGATAAACGGTTGGATTGCCCTACTCAGCATCCGCCAACGCTATAGTGGCGCTGTTCCACCGAGGGGTCTATACAAAAACGAATTGTTTAGGCGTACCTTGTATTTTTACCCATATATAGAGGGCACAGAGCGAAACACTATATAATTACCAAGCTATAATGAGTAACCCTATTTATTGTTTTAATCGCTAATTTGTCTTGTGTTTAAGAATGAGTACAGTCAAATCTGTTGAGTCTATAACACACAACGCCTACGTCTTTCTTTACTGAATGTAAAAAATAATATGAAGACAATTTATAGTTTTCAAAACATTTATGACGCGAACAGAGACAATCAATTTGCTAATGTATTATCAGTGGCATAACCAGCATTGGGTAAAACGTCATATGCCCCCTCCCCCCAACCCCAATATCGAAAACTATAGGCGTATCCAGAAATGTAAGGGTTGGGGAAAAACTGGGTAGCACCATGCGACATGAGACGCACTACACGGTGTACTGACTGAGTCGGCCTTCAAACAGGGAGGGGGAGAGAAAGTACGCGGGTCTCTGGGTACTACACCAATAAACATTTTTTTTAAATTATTTATTTTAAGAACGGGGCCGCAATATACAGATATATGTGCAGGAATCATCGTCGTCATCACCGTCATTAACGGTATCATCTTACATATTCCACATCATCATCATCATCGCCATCGTCGTCCTTGTCATCAAGATCTATCTAGGGGACGTCTTTGTTCTCAGCGTTTGCGCCGGCGGCCTTGGCCTTAAGGCGGGCCAGGCAGCCGCAACAGCAGCAGCAGATAAAGGAGATGACCCCGATGATGTAGCAGACCATGTTCCACCAGAAGGCGAAGTAGTAGAGCCTCGGGTGGCAGTAGTCTGTAGCAGAATTGTCCGTGGTGTTCGGCCTGAAGATCCCACAGATCCATGTATTTCCTGAATGAAAGCAGTTGTGAAAATAAAACCCACGGTATTAATTTGTCTGTTTGTATGAAGTTAATTTTAAACGACAATAAGGAATCATGCAAGAACGTCTTCCACGCAAAAGTTCTCAAAAGAAGAATTAAGGGAGCAGAGGGGAAACTATAAGGAGAGGAGCGACCTTTTGCATATAAGGGTTTAGTCACTAAAACTTTCCGTGAGCCAAACCATGTTGACTATACACAGATGATGACATCGATACTGATGTTGGGACTTTGCAGACGGATTTAGCATGGGATACCGATTTGTACGTGTTGGTAAGGTCGGAAATTATAAGACCTTTTACTTATGACACATTAAACAGAATATATAACAAATACATCTCTTTCTTTGGAATTTAATAGTCGGGCGGAAAACGATTAAATAGTCACCGGCGATGAAAAATCCGAAGATGAATACTCCGATGAGAAGGCTGATTATTCTCTCCACTTTGTTGGGTTTGAAGTCGGCCTGTTCTTCTGATGGTAGTCTAGAGCGCTGAGCCCTCCCCTTCAGATTGATCAAGGTCTTTACTATGGAAGCCGCCCCCATGATGATCAAATAGATAGGGATAAGGTTTTGTGCAGGGCAGTTGTCAAAATAAATGGCTCCTGTGGTTAGTGAAATAAATGATATTGTATTGTTAGCAACGACGACTTTGAAATCTTCTGGTGTAAGTCCTTTAGAATGTCACACTTTCATCTGCTGCACATGGGCCCACTTTGTCGGTCTCGTGGACCTGAACACAAATTGTTATGGCTGGCGAGACTGGCGGCCCCCGATACTAATATATCATTCTCGGGAAAACTACTGACTACATCTATAAGGGTTCAGGAGACCGACCGTGTCGGTCTCTTAGGCCATCTGCCTCATGGCTCCCGGCCGCTATTTTTGTCTTCCCAAACAGGTTTGCCAATGCTAATATTTCCGGTCATCTGATTGGCTGATATGTTACGTCATTAGCAATGACGTAACCGTTAGGGTGAGTGATAGGGTTATAGAAATCATGCAGACCGGCCTCGTATGCGTCGGTCTATTGGGATGATTTCATAATCTGCAGTTTGTTTATATTTTTTTTGGTCAAGTTATACATTTATTTACATCTTTGTCGAAAAATAAATGTTTGTGCACTACGTGCGTTCGGAAGTATAAGCTTTTTCTTCCATCCTGAACAAATACAACGTATTAAAAGTTTAGTGTGAGACTATTCGCCCTTTGCCTATATTCCATTTTTATCACTGGGAGGATAACTTTATCAAGACATATCATGAAACCCATGATTAAATATCCATACTTCAAACAATACAACTTTTAAAAAGTGGGACATTTTTCTGACTCATTCTGTATAGAGTACCTAAGTGCGACGACAAGGTTGCTGGCTCCAAACAATTGTGTGCTAAAAATGGTGCGCTGGTCACACCTAGTCTGCACGCACAGACCCTAATTTGACACTTTATCAAAAAATCATTGTGCCTTGAGAGAAGTCTAGCCCAGCTACCTACTGGTGAGCAGCTACAGTACATGGCCTATGGTAGTCTTATAGTGCAGACTCACTTTTACGACTGACCAGGGTTTGTGCTTGCAGACTAGGTCACACCAGCCCAAAACACTGAATTTGCCCTGCTCCAGCCCGTTGCTTTCGCGGTGAACGTCATGTACAGGCTCATTGTTTAGAACCAGTAACCTTAACGCCGATTGAATATCATGACGTTAGCGCTTCGGTACTCTATTTGTATATCATGAAAGCATTTTGGTATGCAGATCGACAACTTCGTCACGTCAAAGTTTCCGTATACAATTGGTGGATCGAGGGTGGAGAGGCACGTTGAAATAATAATAATAATAATAATATTCAGTTCTTGTATAGCGCATATCACATTATATAACGTCTCTATTTCCAAAGAGCTTTGGAAATTATTACCCTAGCTTTAGCTCCGGCAGCCGTAATCAGCGCACAGTGCATTTCAAGGAAAAATCCTACCAGGTACCCATTTACCTCACCTGGGTCGAGTGTGGCAAATGTAGATTAATATCTTGCCAAAGGACATTAGTGCTGCGGCGGGACTCGAACCGCGGACCTTGTGATCGACAGTCCGGCGACGTATCCACTCATCCACGACACCTCTACAATTATCTAAGGATAAATATCTTCAATATAAATTCATATTGAATATAAATATTCCATTCTTATCATGTAAAATGCTGCTATTGCACATGTGAAATAGAGATCGGTATGATTATCGATTGGATGGGGACTATACCTTTTTATGTAGTCTACTCTTTCAATATTCTCTATAATATTTTCTATCATTTCTTCATCGAGAGAGATGGGGACTATACCTTTTTATGTAGTCTACTCTTTCAATATTCTCTATAATATTTTCTATCATTTCTTCATCGAGAGTGAGTAAAATGTCAATCTACATAATTATTTCTGCATTCAATGGTCATGACAATACATTACTACATAGGCCTATACTGATTTCTGCATTCAATGATCATGACAATACATTACTACATAGGCCTATACTGATTTCTGCATTCAATGAACATGACAATACATTACTACATAGGCCTATACTGATTTCTGCATTCAATGATCATGACAATACATTACTACATAGGCCTATACTGATTTCTGCATTCAATGAACATGACAATACATTACTACATAGGCCTATACTGATTTCTGCATTCAATGGTCATGACAATACATTACTACATAGGCCTATACTGATTTCTGCATTCAATGAACATGACAATACATTACTACATAGGCCTATACTGATTTCTGCATTCAATGAACATGACTATACATTACTACATAGGCCTATACTGATTTCTGCATTCAATGATCATGACAATACATTACTACATAGGCCTATACTGATTTCTGCATTCAATGAACATGACAATACATTACTACATAGGCCTATACTGATTTCTGCATTCAATGGTCATGACAATACATTACTACATAGGCCTATACTGATTTCTGCATTCAATGAACATGACAATACATTACTACATAGGCCTATACTGATTTCTGCATTCAATGAACATGACAATACATTACTACATAGGCCTATACTGATTTCTGCATTCAATGGTCATGACAATACATTACTACATAGGCCTATACTGATTTCTGCATTCAATGAACATGACAATACATTACTACATAGGCCTATACTGATTTCTGCATTCAATGGTCATGACAATACATTACTACATAGGCCTATACTGATTTCTGCATTCAATGATCATGACAATACATTACTACATAGGCCTATACTGATTTCTGCATTCAATGAACATGACAATACATTACTACATAGGCCTATACTGATTTTGTAGACCTTATAACTTATATATTTTTTTCCAGGAAAATTTCACTTACCTATTGCGATCATTGCAATGAGAATGACGAGGGATACTGCCATTAATAATGACACGATAGCTGTAAACAAAGAAAAAGCACGGAATTTATTTAAGAAAGAATCCATAAATTCTATATCAAATTATAATGGCTTTTTTGTTGTTGATACATTGGTATCGCTCGAATTACAATTTAACAGGGATTTATCTTTCAATGAATGATTATACTCATACCTGACGATTTGCTGTACTCCTCATACGGCACCATTCCATCTATTAATCGATTTTCTGTAATTCTGAACATTCAGTGAAAGTAGGCAAAGCGCATTCTGCTATATACATGTAAAACCTCTGTGACTATTTGTCAGTATCTTTTTAAAGTCTTATTATTTAAAAATAATTCGTATTCTAGCAGTAATATGATTGCTTGAAAATCACACCCCTCCCCACATTTAAATTGTTGTTGTGGGTAGTGTCTTGGGCAATTTGCAGACACAAATCTTTGTCATTCGTTGTGCGTAACAGTGTCTGCAATATGAGACTATGATATGCTCTGTACTGTAGCCCCTCCTGAACAAAGCCAGTGACTGACATAATCATCGAGGCTCCGCTCAAGTCTTTTAGGAATTATAGTCACAGTGTCAAATTAGAGTCTGTGCTAGCATACTAGCTCTGGGGAAAATAGGACTGCCGAGACATTCAAGTCTCGAAGAGTCTTTAGACATGTCCTAGACTATTTTAATTGGAGGGGGTTGTCTACCAAATTGCACCCCCCCCCCCCGGGTCCCGTTGTTTAATATATTTCTGGATACGCCACTGGTCTGGACCGTATGCCAGTCGATAGACTTACATGTGCCGAGCAGGATCCTGATGACAGATCCGATGAAACTGACTAGACTGCCATTCTTCTCTTTCTCACTCTTGATCTGGTCAAAGATGGATTGATTAGATGAAGGAGATGCATCTAATGATTAAGAACAAAAATTGAAAGTAAATAATTCCCATTCATCATTTAAATACATTTTTTATTACTAAGTTAATCATTTATCATTTCGTTGATAATTACAATTAGAGTCTAAAGTTGCTGCCGATGCACAATTTAATAGAGGCAAATAGACAGACAGGCCTACACTATGCCCACCTTGGTTTCTCCGGGGAGTATTAAACAGTGTGAGTCAAAAAAAAAATTACACCTAGAAAATTGATAATTATTTTAGAAATAATCTATGAACAGTAACTAACTTTGTTTCGTTGCATCATTCGATGCAGGAGCTGTCGATGACATACCGAGAGCTGTGTTCCCTTCCGCCTGGTAAATAGAAATTATATGATTATCAAAACAAATTTACAAACATTGGTTTCATACATACGGTCATTCCTTCTTTCAGAAGGAAAAAAAAAAGAACAGCACCAACAAAAAAAGGAGAAACTTGATAAACTAACCAGGAAATGGTTCTTCTCTGCCAATACTCAGAGAAAGGGATGGTTAAAATTAATAGGTATTGAATAGGCTTGTAATTAAACGGATTTTTTTCAAACATGAACTCTTCATGGGGGAAGAAAAAAAGAATCCAGAAGGGAAGGGACTGAAGAACAACTGGTTTTATCGCCTTATTGATGAGGTCATTAATTTTGTAGATAAATTTTCTTAAAACTTTTAATACCGATTAGCTTTTATGCCACTATCTTACATCGTGATGTAATTTTGTTATTGTGATATTTTCAGTATCCACTGCATCTTACTCATTTTTTTCAAAAGAAAAACGTACTAAAATGAAGAAAATGAGACTGTATAAGACCGATGCTGCTTCGCTCATCACATACAGGTTTACCAAACAATCAGTAGAGAGGCTACTACTTACTAGGCGATTGTACGACCATGGATCAATGCAATCAATCTCTCTTCTGGTAGCATGCATAGGCATTGTTATACATTGATTGATTGATTGATTGATTGAAAAGGTTTTTATTATAATTGCACTTCGCAGTCAGATGGCTTAATTATGTACAATTCACATTGGCAATAATACATACAAATGTGGTTTGAAATTCTCACAAAGTATAATATACAGTATATAACAAAATTCATAACCAATATGACTAAGGCAATAACAGACAAAATTAAGTCAGGTTTAAAGTATATTTTGTGAGGTGACACAAGAGTGGGTCAAAGGATGAGCAAGCAGGCCCTTTGTTCTTTAACACTCTCATTCCTATACGCTCCTGTTCTCACTCCTGTATCATGGATATTCTCATAAACACCACATTCACACTCTTATACACACTCCCATACACTAGCTAAGGTCTGTTCGCCCATCCCTGGACTTCTCTTGTGTCAAGAAGTGTTGGGTATTTCAAAATGTAAAAAAAACAAAACAAGTAAGCTCCCTCCCGACCTTCGTACATTGGAGCGACATAAGTACACGAATTAAAGCCTTGAACACCATCTGATCTGAATTGCCATGTCATGATTACTACAAAACCTATCACTATTCGATATACATTTATACGTTTTAAAAAGATGTTACAAGTGAATGGAAGCATAAAATGTAAAATGTAAAATGTAAAATGTAAAAAATGTAAAATGTAAGCAGACAATGAGATGCCGGACCATTCAACAGGTAGATAATTAAGACAAATGGGAAAGTGTAAATGGTGATTCATTCATGCATTCAACAGGTCTATTAAGTACGGAATTGAGCTATATCTATTGCGGTTCGTTTTACAGTCCTTTTCCGCAGTGAATAATGTACATCATTGTTAACAGGTAACCAATGTTTACAAAGTGGGTTGTTGGCAATAGATGAAGCAAAAATTCGTGCACAATTATTTGCGTCTATCTGAAAACGTCTGCAAAGAACACACTTCAAGAGCTTTGTCATAATTAATATATTGATCACCTAATATGGTTCTACATGATCTTTTCTGGATTCGTTCCAAATACTAAGATTTGATTTTGGGTGAGGTTTCAGTTAAAAAAAAGGGTACTCCATAATCCAATATTGGGCGAATGTATCCCTTGTAAACTGTTACTAGATCACAGAATGGCAATCTGTATGTTTTGAGAATACGAAGCATGACCAGTCCCAGGAAAAACGAAACCGAGAACAGAGAACAATCGATGTTTTATCATTACTTAGTCACATTTATAATTAATAAATGACACATATTTAAAAAGCTTAGATCCTCCTCTTTCATTTGATGCAACTCATATGATGCACATTTTACGCATGAGTGATTAAAATCAATTTGAAGAGAGGAAACCAAAAGGTCATTTGGCGGACGGTTTCTGAATTTCAAAAAGAAAATCCCATTTCTAGAAAGGTGAGTTTGTGCCCTTTCTTATGACACCTCAATTGGAAAAAATGAGCAAGGAATGACAAAGTTCTGTTTGTTTAAAGTAGTGCTTGCATTTCTATAATTTTATCAAACGAATTCGTTTTCACTGGCTGCCTGCCGTAAGGGGCTTTCACACCGGGCCTTGCGTAGAGTTGCGTAGAGTTGCGTACCGACTACGCCGATCGTACGCAACCCTACGCCGGCCTACGCAACTGTACGTGGAGGGACGCAAATGGGAACGCGAAATGAACGCAAAAAATTAAACATGTTTAATTTTTTCGCGTACCTTCAGCGTAGACAATTTACGCAGAAAGTACGCAATTTGTACGCAAGTCTACGCAACACTACGCAACTGTACGCCAAGCTTACGCAACAATACGCTACACTACGCCAGTCCGACGAAGCATTAAAAACGTATAAAGACGTCCTAGATCCAACCTGCGCGCAGCCTAGCCACAATGACTGCTTTTCGTTACTATTCCTGCAGTGCTACATTTTATTCGTTCCGCTAGACTCTATTGTCGCTGCTGAACTATATCTGCAGGATTTAATTATTTCTGCTTTAATTACTGCAAAAATGCCAGGAAAGAAGGGCAAGGGTTGTGGTCGAGGTCACTTGTTTCCATCCCTCTGGACTATCTGGGCACATGAGAACTTCGTCAGATAATTCATCGATTATTGCCTGGCACACTTGTGGGATAATCACAGAAATAGTGTTATGGGCAACTCGGAATCCATATTGAAGTGTCTTGTAGCTGTTGCCGGTGGCCAGAAACCTCAAGGTGACAGCCAGCTTTAAACCAGGTTCCAGAGACTTCCTGTAGTTAGTATCACGTTTGGTAATCCTCGGTGCAATTCGTGTCAGAAGTTTATGGAAATCCTGTGGCCCAATCCGCACGAAATTGGTAAATGCAGAAACATCGATCCTCAGCATGCAGTTCTTTCATCAGCTGTTCATATTGCCCCTGCAGGGGCCTGCGCTGGATCCAAGGTTTTACCCACACACTTCTTCTTCTTCTAGCTTCTTTCCTCCTCTGTTCTTGTTCTTCTCCCAAGCGTTCATGTTCTGCCACTTGACTTATTAGTCTTTCCAGGGCATCCAGATGCTTGAGTATTGTACCTTTTTGCCGAGGGCCCAACCAACTCATGATCTTTTTCTGCCTGTGTTATTACAACAGTCAACTGTAATTCCAACAGCACTGATGTGTTCTGGACAGCAGGCAGCAGTGAATTGAGGGGCATAAAACTAGGTTTATAAAGCGCCAATGGCTACACTCACGGCTCCGACGAGCGTCTATTACATTTTTACATGGCACTTTCGCACACAGTAAGCAACCCTACGCAACCGTAAGCAACCCTACGCCAGGCCTACGCAAGCGTACGTAACCCTACGCCAATTGCATACGCCGTAGGTACGCGGTGCCTACGCACAGGGTACGTAAATATACGCCATCGTACGCAAGCCTACGCATAACCTACGCAGGGACTACGCCGAAGCATCAATTTTGACAAGAGTACGCAGCCTAACTTCGGCGTAGTCGGTACGCAAAGCTACGTAACTCTACGCAGATCCGGTGTGAAAGGGGCTGTAGCAACAAGCAGATTTGACAAAAGCCTTAACTCTGTTTCGTTGACAATTAGCCATGAAGTCTTTCGTCAACGTGTACTTTAAATGCAGTTGTTGATTATTGTAATTTTTTAAACATGTTGATAACTACATTGAGCTATTCGGTCGTCCGATATTTTTTATTAAAGTCACGCCTCGCTCCCCCCCCCCCCCAAAAAAAAAATAAAAATATATATATATATTAATTTCAATTCTAACCGGGTTAAATTAATATATATATATATTAATTTCAATTCTAACCGGGTTAAATTGTAAAAAGCAGAAAGCAAGAAACTGTGTGAAAGAATCTTGGCTTGAGAAAGTCCACAAGTCAGAGTAGATGAAAGCTCGCCTTATATATTCTAAGGCTCCGAAGAAGCGACGATAATTAAAGACCTTCTCCGATGAAAATACAACTATACATTAATGGAAAGCTGGTTGGACGTAGATTACAAAAACATACACATAAAACTTATGCTGCATTTCGTTATTGAACAAAGAGCAGATAAAGACTTCATTTTCAGCCCCCTCTGAATTTGAGGTAAACCGCTATCGCGATGACGTCACCCTATGTAGAGCAGCCAGCTCGATTGTACGCGGCGACCGACCGGCCAGCAGTGCAAATAACAATTGTGCGCGAGTAATTGTGTAAGAAAAATTGTGAAAGTTTATGAAAGTTTTGAATGGTTTTAAATTCTACAACTATATCCTAAATCTGATAATTACAGGGAGTGAATTTGATAATGGTAGGGTTTTCTAAAGTCCGCTAATCGATATACCCAGCTAGTAACACGTACACTAGATCTAATATCGCTCGCCCCGGGGACACATGTACCATAAGACCATGTTTTGCAAGCAGGTGCACCGGCGCAAGCTGGCTGCACCCGTACTACAGTGCCCAGGTGCAAGATGTTGTGTGTCCCGACAGGTTGTTTATCCGGACAAAACGTTACAAGTTAGATTTCACAAATCGTTTGAGAATTATGTTAAACAATGCCATTTAATCAACGGTGTCGATTTGTATCCGCGGTTAAGTGCCAAAATATTTTTCGGCAATGGATCAAAGCAACCAAGAGGTAGAAGCGCGTGGCAGGTTGCACCCCCTCCCTTCCAAGTTATTAACTTTTTCAAGTCACCCTCAATAAAGATAACATTTCAGAGAATATGGGACCCATGTGGGTCCTACATGGGCTTGCTACCTGGGTTATTATCCTCTCATGCGCGTAGCAAGGATTTTATTTTAGGGGGCGGTAGTAAGCACGCGAAGCGTGCGGAGCGCGCTCCCTAGGGGGTGGGTGCAGGGAGGGGGGTTTCCCCCGGAAGCTTTGATGTTTCATTTAATTATTAGGGAAAGACGACGATTCGTTGTACCATTCTCGACTCTTAATCCTTGTCTGTATTCAGTCCCCCCCCCCCTCCCGCGCGAAGCACGGAAGCTCTGACGTTTCATTACATTATTAGAGAAAGAAGACGATTCGTTGTACCGTTCTCGACTCTTAATCCTTTTTCTTCCTACGTCCTCTTCCATTCTTCTTTCTCTCTCTCTCTCTCTTTTTTTTTTGGGGGGGGGGGGCGACCGCCCCCACCGCCCCCTGTCTACGCGCCTGTATCCTCTCTGTCTCTCATTATCTCTCTCCCACTCTTTACTTCTTTTTTGCACTTTTTGCGCTTAACATTTAGCTCGTTGCTTTTTAACACTGCGGCTTTGCATTCGGCGCGCTGCATTTTTATGATGCTGTTGATTGATTAAATTGAATAAATTCATTAATTCCTGATGAAGCCGTATGAGCGAGAATTCAATTTATTCTTGTCTCATATACGGTTGTCTCATTTACGTATGTATTATGAAAATGAGATAGCAAAATGTGTATATTGATGGTCAACTTGCGAGTAATAACCATTAAGCATTGGCTTTCAAATCCATTAGACACGCCGGCCCAGACATATAGAACTCTCTGCCCATTGTAATAAGAAACCTTAGGACATTGTATTCTTTTAAGAAGGCAGTTAAAACTATGTTATTGTCTAAGTATTGATCCTGTCGTGTGTAATTTTACTGTATTCATGATCGTGTGTACATTGACTGTATATTCAACAATGATGTGTAATCGTCCATGACCTAACATCGTGTATCCATTCATGAATGAACCTGCATTCAATCAGCAGATGTATGAGATTTATTGTATTATTACCAACGCTCCTTCTCTCCCCTTTCCTTTTCTTCTCTGCAAGTTGATGAGTTCGAGGGTCTTAGATTTAGTAGATACTCATGATAATATACGAGTCGGCAGTCAGGTTTGTGATGATGGTGAACATCTTTATTGAACTACGACGGATACCGGATATATCGGATATCGTATATCGTAACATCCCCCTTCCTCTGGAAAGATTGGGAATCAGTGAACATCACTGATCGATTATTAATAACATATTATGTTATGTTAACCAAAGCTTTAATAATAGGTAACCATTGTAATATTATTGTAAGTAAAGGAATATGATGGAAAAGGATGCAGTCTCTGAACAGTGTGAGGGAGAAGATAAAGAAGATAAAGAAAAGATGAGAGTCTGAAAACAAAATTGATATATAGAACTGAGAGTATTTAACAGTTTTGGTTGTAATTTATGTACATCATGCCTTCTATAGCAGACCAAAAGTAGATCTGCATTTTGTATCTATTATGTTAGGAGAAGCAATACACTTATTAGCATACTGGAAATGCTTCTGTGCACCTAATATCATTGTTCTCTCAATGGAAAATCTATTTGACAGTTCTAGAGGAGAGGGGAGAGGAAGGGAAGAAGGAAAAAAAAAAACTTTTTTATATGCATGCAAATTCCAAGAGTCTGTAGTTTCTATTGTGAGACTGTTGATTGGGTGAAATGCATCACTCTTTAAGAAAAGAAAAGATGTAGCTTCAGAGAGTATTGGAATGTAAATGATAACTCTTATTCTTAGTCAAATAATTGCTTTTTTTTCAGGGCTGTTGCCAAGTCAAATTTCCTTATGGTTGAGAAGTATTTAAGCTTAGAACTACATGCGTCTCAAGAATGTTATCTTTTTGTTTATCTGTAAAATTTAATATTCTTAGAACACGTCCATCAATTGGTGAAATTGAAATTCCAGTTGCTTCAAAAGCCTCAAAGGAATAGATTGTCAAGCATTTCTTTTCTGTGTGACTAAGAAAGGTGAAAAGGGCGCATAGTAGAAGGTTATGTGGATAATTCTTATCCTAAATCCAAATTTAAATACATTGGTTGTTCCCAGGTGTATTTATCTATTATGTCAGGAGAAGCAATACACCTTTTAGTATACTGGAAATGCATTTGTTCTCTCAATGGAAAATCTATTTGACAGTTCTAGAGGAGAGGGGAAGAGGAAGAAAAAGAAAAGAAAAACTTTTTTATATGCATGCAAATTCCAAGGGTCTGTAGTTTCTATTGTGAGACTGTTGGTTAGGTGAAATGTATCACTCTTTAATAAGAAAAGAAAAGAGGTAGTTTCGGAGAGTTTTGGAATGTAAATGGATAACTCTTATTCTTAGTCAAATTTATTTTGCTTTTTTTTTTTTTTTTTTTTTTTTTTTTTTTTTCTCAGGGCTGTTGCCAAGTCAAATGTCCCTATGTTTGAGAAGTATTTAAGCTTAGAACTACATGCGTCTCAAGAATGTTATCTTTCTGTTTATCTGTGAAATTTAATATTCTTAGAACACGTCCATCAATTGGTGAAATTGAAATTCCAGTTGCTTCAAAAGCCTCAAAGGAATAGATTGTCAAGCATTTCTTTTCTGTGTGACTAAGAAAGATGAAAATAAACAGAGTGAAAAGGACGCATAGTAGAGGTTATGCGGATAATTCTTATCCTAAATCCAAATTTAAATACATTGGTTGATCCCAGGTGTACTTATCTATTATGTCAGGAGAAGCAATACACTTATTAGCATACTAGAAATGCTTTTGTTCTCTCAATGGAAAATCTATTTGACAGTTCTAGAGGAGAGGGAAGAAGGAGAAAAAAAGAAAGAAAAAAAACCTTTTTTTATATGCATGCAAATTCCAAGGGTCTGTAGTTTCTATTGTGAGACTGTTGGTTAGGTGAAATGTATCACTCTTTAATAAGAAAAGAAAAGAGGTAGTTTCGGAGAGTTTTGGAATGTAAATGGATAACTCTTATTCTTAGTCAAATTTAATTGCTTTTTTTTTTCCCTTCTCAGGGCTGTTGCCAAGTCAAATGTCCTTATGTTTGAGAAGTATTTAAGCTTAGAACTACATGCGTCTCAAGAATGTTATTTTTTTTTTTTTTTATCTGTGAAATTTAATATTCTTAGAACACGTCCATCAATTGGTGAAATTGAAATTCCAGTGGCTTCAAAAGCCTCAAAGGAATAGATTGTCAAGCATATCTTTTCTGTGTGACTAAGAAAGATGAAAATAAACAGAGTGAAAAGGGCGCATAGTATAGAGGTTATGCGGATAATTCTTATCCTAAATCCAAATTTAAATACATTGGTTGTTCCCAGGTGTACTTACCAGCTGCACGTTTTTCATGGTGGTATTTACTTGGTAGTTAAGCTATTATATGGAAAGATACTGGTTTACAACCCTGTGATTATTAAGGATGTTCCTTTTTATATGTTGATTATTGAAACGTAATTTACTCCTGAATACTTAATCAATTTGTGATTAATAGATTCAAGAGCCTTCAAAGATTGTCGTACATGACATGTGTTTTTTTTTATAATTGCATGGAAGCATTTATTTTGTGTATTTTGTAAGTCAGGCTATTATAGCACCTTCAATGTGGAGAGGGTACATAATCCTTTATAGCCTTATTTTCGGGAATGTTATCTTTGAATAGAAAATTTTAGAGTGGGAGGGGTGGGGCGGGGGAGCTGCAATATTGCATGCCTTACATGTATCAGTTTCTGTCCCAGATGACGGGGTTTCGTTCTTGCTTTTCGTGGGGTCCTTTAAGGTGGGGGATTGGCTCTGGGACTGGGTTAAATTTTCTTGTGTGTGATAGGTTATGGATGTTCTGATTAATTGTAAATTGTTCTCCCTCAACGTGAAAGGGATCAGGGACAGAGATAAAAGGGAACGCATATTTTTCTGGTGTAAAGATAAAGGGGCGGACATTGTTTTCCTACAAGAAACATTTAGTACTAGCGATTGTGAGGACAAGTGGGATTCAATGTGGGAGGGTTCCAGTTATTTTAGTCATGGTTCTAATCACAGTAAAGGAGTTCTCGTTTTGATTGCGCCGAGGATAGATATTGAGATATTGCAAGTCTTAAAAGACAGTGAGGGTAGATATATTTTTATAGACTGTAAGTTTCAAGGTGTTAGGTTGATTTTAGGCAATGTGTATTTTCCAACAAGAAATTTTGAGAGTGATCAATTGCAATTTCTTCGAAAATTACGCAATAATCTGGCTAAGTTAAATAAAGATAACTACCCGGTTATAATAGGTGGTGATTTTAACATGATTAGGGACATCGAATTTGATTATAACGGGAAATCTTCAAACAGGATTTCGAAAAGATTTAATCGAGAATTTGAAAAATTCATGGAAGATTTGCAGCTTTTGGATATTTGGAGATGTAGGCATTCTTTAAAAAGGCAATTCACTTATATGCAAAACAATCCCTTTATGCAAAGTAGACTAGATTACTGGATAATATCGGAATGTCTAGAGGAAATGGTTATGAAGTGCGATATAATTCCATCTGTTGCCCCTGATCATCATTCAATATTTTTACGTTTATTTGACAAAACAGTCAATAAAACGAATGGAAGAAAAGGGTCATATTGGAAATTCAATAATAGTTTATGTGAAAATGCAGATTATGTTAGAGAGTTAAAAAAGAAAATTTGTCAATTAAAAAACGAACTACAAATTAAAATAAAAGACAAAAGGTTGTTATGGGATTTTTTAAAAATGAAAATTCGGAGCTTTACACAAAAATTTTCAAAAAAATTGGCTGATCAAAGAAGAACAATAAGAACAGATTTAGAAAAAGAAATACAATGTTTAGAACAACAATTGACGGAAAGCACTAATGCAGATATTTTAGAAAAATTGGAAAATACAAAAAAGAAATTAAAGGAAGTTTATAGCTATGTAAATGAAGGAATTAGGATTCGATCACGAGCCTCGTGGTACGAGAGCGGAGAAAGGGATTCGCGTTATTTCAATCAATTAACGCAAAATAACAAAAGAAAGAGTACTATTACAAAAATTAAAACCTCAGATGGTGCTATTTGCTGCGATGAAAAAAGGATAACTGAAGAAATCCGGAAGTTTTACAGCATGTTGTACAGTAAAGTAGAGTACGAGTGCTCGGATAATTGTTATAATAGTTTCTTTCAAGGTTTACCGAAATTGACTGAAAAATCTCGAGAAAACTGTGAAGGATCTATAAGTAATAAAGAATGCCTAGAAATCTTACAAGAATTAAAACAGAACAAATCACCTGGAAATGACGGTTTTTCTTCAGAATTTTATCGTACCTTTTGGCCGGATATTGGAGATTTAGTTAAAGATGCCTTGAATGAAGCATATAGATTAGGAGAATTAGCATCGTCTCAAAAACAAGCTGTAATTACGTTAATCGCTAAAGATGGGAAAGATCCCTTTTCACTGAAAAATTATAGACCCATTTCCCTTCTTAATGTCGATTATAAAATTTTAACAAAAATTTTGGCTAAGCGAATCAAGAAAGTATTAAATGAGATCATTATGGGAGATCAGGTGGGCTACATGAAAGGGAGGAATATTGGTGAGGCCATTCGCATTATAGATGATATTATTTTTCATACATCCCGTTACAATTTATCTGGTTTTTTGTTAGCTATAGACTTCGAAAAAGCTTTTGACTCAATTTCACATCAATTTCTTCAAAAAGTTCTGTCGTCATTTGGTTTCGGTCCATCCTTTCAAAAGTGGGTTAAAGTTTTATACACGAACACTCTAAGTTGTGTATTAACTGAAGGAGGGTCCACTGGTTATTTCAAAGTAGAAAGGGGAGTAAGACAGGGAGACCCTCTTTCTCCGTACCTCTTTATCTTGTGTATTGAAGTAATGGCACACAAATTACGAATAGATAATTTGGTGGACGGAATTAATTTTGGAGATAAGGAAACTAAACTAGTAACTTATGCGGATGATATGACAATTTTTGTTCGCAATAAAAAATCAATTAATAGGTTAAAAGTATTATTTGCAGATTTCGAAAAAAATTCTGGACTGAAAATAAACAACGATAAGACTAAAATATTAAGGTTAGGTTTATGTCAACGTTTAGATTGTGATTTTGCTTTTGGCGAAATAGTTGACTTTCTTAAGGTTTTAGGGATTTTCTTTTCCCTCGATGAACACAAGAAAGAAGATCTAAATTATAAAGAAATCTTAAGTAAAATAAAAACACTTTTAAATTTTTGGAAGCAAAGAGATTTAACACTTATGGGTAAGATTCAACTATTGAAGGTGCACATTTATTCTAAAGTTCTTTATCGGGCGTCACTTACTCCTGTTCCAAAATGGGTTTATGATTCACTGGATGAATTAACTTTTGATTTCATATGGAAAGGAAAAACAGATAAAATCAATAGAAACACCATGTTCTTAGACTATAAGCAAGGGGGGTTAAAGATGTTAAATTTTTCTGCACAAGTTAAATCGCAGCGAATTATGTGGATTCAAAAACTTCTAAACAAAGATGAAGACATGAAATGGAAACAATATTTTAACTTTGTCACTGAACACGTGGGTGGAGATTTGATATTTTCATGCGACTATATACCAAGTTTATTAAAAGTGACAGCTCCACAATTTTATATGGATTTATTAGAAGATTGGGTGAATACAAGACATATAAGGAGTATAGACATTGGTGATGTGGTAATTTTTAATAATAAACTTATTCGATATAAAGGAAGTTGTATATACGATAAGAGGTTGTATGACAAAGGAATTTACAAATTAAAACATATTCTGGAAAACGATGGTAAACTAAAATGTGACAGGCATTTTATCGATTTAGGTGTTGAAGTAAATGAAATTGAAAAGATCAAGCACTTTTATGCCTGTTTACCAGTTTGTTGGAAAAATAATTTTAGAAAGGGAGAAGAAAAAAATAATTCTGGAACTGATTTCACTTTGGGGAAGAAAACAACTAATATAGCTGATCTAAAATCAAAACAAATTTATGTACAATTAATAAAGAAAGATGATTTTAAACCTTTGGTTTTTGAGAGAATTGGAAGGAACTATGGTTTTTCCTGTAAGGAAATAGAAAACATATTTTTAAGACTAAGACAGTGTACACTTAACAGTCGATTAAGAGAGTTTCAGTTCAAACTTATACATAATATATTATATACAAACCATCACCTCTTCCGTTTTGGTCTTGTCTCGACTAAGTTATGCTCATTTTGCGAAAAAGATGAAGAAACATATAAACATTTATTCTATACTTGTGAATTTGCACAATCAGTGTGGGGAATGTGCACGAGATTTTTAGACTTTGAAATACACAACTGTAGTTTGGAGGAAATTCTGTATGGGAAAGAGGAGAGTAATAAAGGAAAATATCAATTAATGAATCATGTTTTAATTCTTGTTAAATATCTGATTTATAGAAATAGAGAACTTAAAAAACCACCCTCTTTTAATGAAATAAAGAATAGTATAATAGGGGATAAAGTAGAAGAAAGGAAATTGGCTGCAATGAGGGGAACTCTCACTATTCATTTTTCTAAATGGGAAAACCTGAGTATTAGACAAACAATTGGAACCCAGAGCCAGTCGTCCACCGGTTAAGAGGGGGGGGGGGGAGGGGGGTAAGGGAGAGGTCGGGTAAGGTAGAGTTAACAAAAAGAGAAAACTTTTTTCTCAGGACAACAGTATAAAAGAAGTATAAGTTGCTACATTGTTAAAACAAAAATTTTGGATTATATAACTGCATATGTTTTCTTTGTAAATATGAATTTTTGTGTCGAATATGATGTATAGGAACTAACTATGTAAGTTTTCTTTGAAGCCGTTTGTAAGACAAAATTTTATACTGATTTATAATGTCATCACATTTGCAGTGAGCGTTACATATGATGATTGTAATTTGTACTATGATTATAATTTGTTTCAAGAGAGAAAAGAATAAAAACTGACCATAAAAAAAAAAAAAAATATTGCTTTGATAACAATACTTTTGGTAGTATGCAAGTTTTGGTTATTTGCTTCCTAATGAACTTTTTCCAATCAGGTTATATAACATAAAATCTTGATTTGTTTTCAATACGTTTCTTTTGTATTGTATTAACGAATGGGTATAATTGTATAACTAATTATATCGTTCCATTTTCAACTTCACAGTTGATCTGCAAGATTGAACATAGTTTTGATATAACTTGATTCCTTTATGAAATGAATTTCCAAACGAAACATGTTTGGGCTAGCATCTGTTTAGACTTATAAACATTATGCTTGTCATACCAAAAATACTGTACAATGATTATACATACATATGAACAATAAACTTCTTAGACTACATTAAACTAAGCGTCTTCTGTGTTCTTCTTTATCTTCTCTCTTCTTTGAAGAAATTTAAGAGTTCAGTTTCAATCTTCCATATCTTGTTGTGGTTTGCGAGTTTGATGTTGGTCCTTTAGATTGAATGTTCTGAGTTTCTGGTAGCGGAATTGGTTGATGGTTGTTGCCATTCTGTTGTGGTGTTTCTGCTTGAGTAGATGAAGTGAAGTCTTCGTCGAACCTGACACGCTTTGGAGTTGGGTTGATGACGATGGAATCTCCCTCAGGTGAGATCGGTTTCGTCTCAGGATTCCTCCGTTGGGTGTTGATACTTCATACGACCTAGGCTCGTCACAGACTTTGGATACTTTGGCTGGTATCCAAGTATGATCTTTGGGATGTAGGACTCTGACAGGTTGTCCTACGTGGAGTGGTGGAAGATCTGGACCCGCATGTCGATCGTGCGTTTCTTTCATCTTACTCTGTCGATTCAAGAGATGATCAGTGGTGGTGGATTCTCTTGAAAGATGATGACTTGGCAGTGTTGTTCTGATGGGTCTTCCAAACAACATCTCTGCAGGTGATCTCATGTGACTGTCAACAGGTGTTGCTCTTAGGTGTGACATAGCCAGTTGACTGTCTTGGCCAGTCTGTGAACACTTTTTCAACAGATTCTTGACGGTACGAACCATTCTCTCAGCTAGTCCGTTGGATCTTGGATAGTGAGGTGAAGAGGTTGTATGTGTTATTGACCACTTTCGGCACATGTCCTTGAAGTGCTTCCCGACAAATTGTGGACCGTTGTCGGATACGATCTCCTCTGGTGGACCAAATAGACTGAAGATTCCGCTCATCACATTAGCTACTGCAGCACTTGATGTGTCAGTCAGCTTGTAGACTATCGGATACTTGGAGTAATAGTCAGTGACGAGTAAATAGTCTTGTCTGTTGAGCATGAACAAATCTGTCCCTAGTCTAGTCCAAGGTGCTGAAGGTACATCATGGGGAAGCAACGGCTCTTTCTGTTGCCTTGCCTGGTGTTCCTGGCATGCAGCACATTGCTTTACGAGCTGTTCAATGTCCTTGTTGATGTGTGGCCAGAACACTGTCTCCCGAGCTAGTCGTCTCGTGCTCTCGATTCCCATGTGTCCAAGATGAAGTTGTCTAAGGATATCTTCTCGAAGTGTCTTTGGTATGATCACTCTGCTTCCTTTGAAGAGTACTCCTTGTGACACTCCAATCTCATCTCTGTAAGACCAGAATTCCCTTAGGGATGTCGGCAGCTCCTGGAGAGTTTCAGGCCAACCCTGAGTGACTGTCTGCCACAATGACCTAAGAACAGGGTCATTGAATGTTTCCCTCTGGAGTTCTGTTCTCTTGTGTTGTCCGAAGAAGATCAAGTCGATTTGATGAGTGTCTTCTACTTCGGAGCAGATGGATTCCACTCTGATGTCTAGTGGAACATCGCGTGCTTCCTTGGGGTTAGGAAGACGGCTCAAGGTATCTGAAAGAATCATTTCTTTCCCAGGTCGGTACTTGACTTGGCATCTGTATCCTTGTACCTTGATCAATAGTCTCTGTAGACGAGGTGGTGCGCTTCTTAGAGGTTTCTTCCAAATTGCCTCCAAAGGCCTGTGATCTGTTATCACAGTGAATTCCTTCCCGAATAGGTATGTATGGAATCGGGTGATACCAAACACTAGGGCTAAGGTTTCCCTCTCTATGTTCGAGTAGTTGGACTGTGCATTGGAGAGACTTTTGGATGCAAATGCTACAGGTTTGCCATCTTGGAGCAGGCATGCTCCCAGCCCTTTCATCGATGCATCTACCTCAACGGTTGTCTCTTTCTTTGGGTCAAAGAACTGCAGGCATGCACCCGATGAGACTGCGCTTTTCAGGCTGTTTAAGGCATGTTCGTGATCCTCGTCCCAGACGAATGGAATTTCCTTGTGAAGGAGTTCACGAAGTGGTGCTGACTTCTCTGATAGATTTGGTATGTATGGTGCTAGGTATGTGAATAATCCTAGGCATCTCTGAACATCTTCCTTGTCCTTGGGTGAAGGCATTGTATTGATAGCTTCAACCTTACTTGGATCTGGGAAGATTCCAGATCTAGTGTACATGGATCCAAAGTAGCTGATAGCTTCCTTCTTGATAGTACACTTGGAGCTGTTGAACACGAGTCCTTCCTGTTTTGCTGTCTCCATAAGCAAATGAAGATTCTTGTCGTGTTCCTCCTCTGTTTTCCCGACAATGGCAATGTCGTCTGCGATACACACGCAGCCAGGCACATTCTGGACGATCCTATCCATGTGTTGCTGGAAGATGTCTTGGCTTGTGCATAAGCCGAAGGGTAATCGTTGGAAACAATATCTTCCAAATGGTGTTCTGAAGGTGGTCAGGTCTTGGCATTCCTCTGCTAGGTGTACTGACCAGTATCCAGCCTTTGCGTCTAGCTTGGAGAAGAATTGAGCTCCTGCGAAGATCGGTTGGATTTCTTCCAAGGTTGGAATTTTGTGTGGACACCTTTTCAAGGCATCGTTCAACCTTCTGGGGTCAAGACATATCCGTATGGATCCATCTTTCTTCACAACGGTGGTCATCGAGCTACACCAATCTGTGTGGTGTTCTATCTTTCTGATGACTCCTTGCTTCTCCATGTTATCTAGTTCGGCTTTGATCTTGTCCTTCAGGTGGACACTGCACTTTCTAGGTGCGTCTATGGTGGGCTCTGCATCATCTTTCAGATGCAGCATTGCTTTCCCGCTAAAGCTTCCTATGGCATCAAACTGACCTGGGTATGTTTGTTTAAGGTCACTAACACTTGTGATAGGTGTATGTGTAGGTGTGTCCTTGTGCATTGTATGGATTGTGATAATCCCGAGATCTGTGCAACCTAACAACCCTAAGATAGCTGGTCCATTCACATCTGCTACGTAGAATGTATGTGTATACCATTCTGGACTCTTGTATCTACACTTTATGTCTAGTGTACCAACGCATGGTATTGATATTTCGCCATATGCTACTAGCTTTACTGGTGTACGTTTCACTACTTGCCTCCACTTGTCACCATATATTTGTTTGGCTGTGCGTACTGTGATAGTATTAGCGCTTGCCCCAGAGTCTATCTTCAGATATAGGTAATGCTGACCTGATTTCTGTGGGCATATGATGTCAATGTTTGCAAAAGCTACTGTACCCTTTGAGTTGATCACTGTGTGTGGTCCGATCGTGTGTATGGTGTCAAAATGTTCGAAGTTTGATGGACCTGCTGATTGTTGATGTTCATGATCTGTGCTAGTATCATGTTCAGTGTCCATTTCACTTATCGGTTTATACTTTCGACCCTTTGATTTTGATCGTGATTGGTTACCGTATTTCGGTTTACGGTCATCAGATTTATGGTCATCTGATCTACGATCTGGTTTTCGACTACGATCGTTCTTAGCCTTTCTACAGAACTTGGCCCAATGGCCCTTTGTGTCACAGGCACGACACACATCGTTGTACGCAGGGCACTGACGAGGTTTGTGGATACGTCCACAGTTTCCACACGTCTTTCGTCCCTGGTTCCGCTTGAACGAATCTATGCTTTCTTTAGCCGGCTCAAGCGTTTCTAGGCATTTTCTGCTCGCCGCAACTGCCTCGTATTTTCGGCCCTCTACTAGAATTGCTTCGATTTGATATCCTTTAGGCTGGTCCAATAGGAATTTCTGGAATTCTAGACTTGGTGTTGAGGTGATGACTACCTCCATTATCCGCTCGGCAAGTTCGGATTCCTCAAAATCGCATGTTTTGGCTTTGTCTCTACATCGAGTAACGAATGCGTCAATGCTCTCATCTTGTCTCTGCCGATATCGCATCAGCTCGAGACGATGGACTCGAAAATTAATGTTTACCTTTATTTGTTTTTCAAACAATTTCCACAGCTCTTGTGGTTTTTCTTGGTCGGCCTCTGATAGCCCAGACGCATTGAGTCTGCGCAAACCTTCGTTGCCTACAGCGATTTTTATTTTTATAGCCTTTTTTTTGTTTTCAGTTATTTCTTGATCTGCCAACACAAGCTCCATTCTCTGCTTGAATAGCTTGAATTCTTCGGGTAGGTCTGGTACCTCCCATTTCATCTCTGGATACTTATTACTCATTGTATTATGTTCTCGTGTGCGTATTGGTTACGACAGATTATATGAACGAGTGTAAATCTTTGTGTTGTTTATCTTAGTGTGAACAGGTCCTAACCGGCTGGTGTTGATAAGGTTCGTACACGTATACCTGTGTACACTCTCGCACCTGTGTGGATGTCATTAAGTGTCTCATGCAATGAAAATGTTGGTCACTCTCACTCAATGTCTGACAGTGACAATTCCTCACACACCAGATATTATTGTTAATATTATCTGAAAACAGGTTTAATGTTCACACCTCTGATTTAGTTTAATTTTAGATTTAAACTTTACTAGTTTAGTTATTATGCAGACCCCTGTGTCAGTGATTGAGCACAGTTATAACTTGATTAGGCTATTCTGAGCAGGCTTTATGAACCTTTATATGCTCATACACACATCACCATTCACGTACGAGTTCATCGGGATTATGCAGTATATAGCATCAGTGTCTCGGTACACTGTGCTGTATGTACGGTGCACGTACAATGCATACGAAAAAGTGCGACGTGACAAATCGCTAATCGACGATAATTTTGCTAATTATACTTCCCAACTGTCGTGAACTGGATCAATTGTGTCTTCAAAAATCGAAACTGATTTTGAAGATCCCAGCAGCTGCCACCATGATGAGTTCGAGGGTCTTAGATTTAGTAGATACTCATGATAATATACGAGTCGGCAGTCAGGTTTGTGATGATGGTGAACATCTTTATTGAACTACGACGGATACCGGATATATCGGATATCGTATATCGTAACACAAGTCACACTCTTTTATATTTTTATTTTTATTGTTATATCTAAGTTGAGGGCTGCGGGCACGTCAAGCTACTTTGCTTATTTATGTAGCCCTCCTGCATCTAAATTTATGCATTCAATATATTTGTTTAATTTCGTTTATCATCTGTATAAAATGATATACACTTAAAATATTGTATCAAACCATATTATGTTCATGAAAATGTATGATGAAAAAAAGAAAAAAGATGCAGAAACCAATAAATCAAATCAAATCAAATCAAATCAAACTCTCATCGGGCTCTCATCACTAATTCTTCTCTTCATTTTTTTTACAGGCCACCCCCCCCCACCTGAAATATTGGGGGGATATATCCCCCCATTCCCCCCCCCCCCCCCCCCGGGATCGACACCCATGCATTCAATAAACATCTTTTGTTAAATCCAAAGGCAAAAGAGTGTCCGGACACACGACTCGACATCCTACACTACATCAATAATATTGCCGTATGATTTACCGTCCGTAGAGAATCTGATAAGTTTATTAGGTGATCCGTTGCGTAGCGATCCAACAGATCACCTCTTAATTTCGTCAAGTTTCTTGACGAAATTTCTTCTTTCTTCTTAATTATTAATATTATTTATTTATTTATTTTTATTCTCTCATGTAAATTTGTTCGGTAAATATCTCAATAACGGAAACAGCTCGATCAATGAAATGTCATAACATGATGAGTCAAGTTAATTTCCAGAACATAGCATCTAGATTTTCTCGACAAAATGGTCACGTGACCTTCCAGGTGCCATTTCGTTGTTTTTCATGCATGTCTTTCGAACATCATATCTCAACAACGGAATGTCGTACAGACTTCTCATGAGGACCATTAGTTAGTGCATAACCATCCCTCCTCCACCCCCAAACCCACCACCCACGATTACCCATGCTGTCATTTTGGCACTGACCCCCCTATCTCTACTATTAACCATTTTTACACTGCATTAATACTTTAGCCCTGCCCACTCTCTTTTTACATTTCCGTCTTTCTCTCTCATTTGGAAATGATTAAATCGATCTCGCTGTTGCCAGATCTAAATATAATGACAAGGTCGAACACCAATTACTCAATTCTACACAAGGCTGCACCAGCCCCATCACACCTCGGTCATATATCATTACCATTACAGAGTGCCTACATCATCATAACCACCACCATCATCAGATATGTTTATCAAAATAAGAAAATGAAAAGAAGTAAGAAGTATTAAGTAATTTTATCAACATTAATTAACTCATTTATCAACATAAATGTTTCTATAACGATCTTTGTAACATGACATAACATTACATCAACAAAAGAAAGGTACCAAATGGGGGGGGGGGGGCTGTAAAATTAGTTGTAACATTTTACTATCAATTTATCAATTCAATTTTGTTTTAAATAAAATCTATATGATTAATTCAATTATCAACATGCCATATTACTATGTAAAGCACAGTTATATATTGCGTTTTACAAGTGCTTTTGTTTACACTTGACATTATTGTTATCGTTATTACTAATATTATCATTATTATTGTTATTATTACTACTATTAGCGTCGTCATTATTATCATTGTTACTATTATCATCATTATTATTAGCATTATTATCATTATTATTACTAATATTATAACCACTCATGTACTACCATTACATGTACATTACTTTATTTTGTCTATATTGTTTCTGGTTTGCTGCAAGTAGAGCGTCATGTCATGGTTCTTCCATTTTTCGTGATTTGTTAAAGGAAAATAGGGCTTTCAAGGGAAAGGCTGAAAAAACAGTGACTATCTTGTGAATAAATCCATGTATTGTTGGTCCTTTGTAAATTTAACCCCGAGTTTTCAATTAATAGATTAGATATGAATAGAAAATGTCTTACCAGTAGGCCCACCACCCAATCAGCCAGAGCACAGCTAGCTAGATCTCTGTGATATAGCTCTAGCTCTGCTGCGCATGCGCAACGCGCTCTGCAAAGTGGTATATAGCGCCATCTCGTGCCCATTGGAGAAGATGAATATATTTTATAAAAGCGAATATAATGAAACACGATCAAAACTGATGTAGAATAAAAGACGAAAAGATTTCACAAACGTGGATTTGAAATGGAAATATTTACAAGACGAACAAATAAATATGTAATGAAGAAGACTAATTTCAAACGAAAATATTGAAAAGATGAAAATATTGGATAGACGAAAATATTGAATAAATCAATAAATCAATCGGACAAAAATATTGAAAAGGTGAATATATTGAATAGATGAATATATTAAAAAGATGAATATTTCAAAAAGACGAAAACAGTGATGAGATGAATATATTGAAAAGATGAATATATGAAAAATGCTAAAAAAATAGTGATAGGATGAACATATACAATGATGAATGTATTAAAAAGACGAACTCATTGAAAGGATGAATGTATTAGAATGGCTAACATAATGAGGAGATGAATATATATGTTGAAAGATGAATATACATGAATTTATTCAGAGATGAACACAAATACAAGAGATGAATATATTCCCTTTTGGCTTGCCATACAGTTCATACAACCGACATTAATTTTTCCTCTTATGTGCTCAAATCGTAGGGAGTTCTGGGAATGAAAAAAATGTTTATGTATGACCTAATACATATTTTTGTTAATGGCCAATCAACAAACAGTAATTGGCGTATTCCTTACGTCATTGTTCATGAATTAACATTGACCCTCCAAAATCGTCGTTCAAATTGGACAAAACCCCCATGATGCATCCAATGCGAAACCTATCAGTCAAATGTTACAACTTTAGTTGCCCCTACTGTGGATGATCAAAGAGTTTTGAGAGATGGAGTCATAATGTAGCTCATTCCCTTTGAAAACTGCTATTTTACTATGTAAGCAAATTTCTTTACTCAATTAGGCATTTGTTTTCATATTTTATCATCTGTTCGATTTTTCATTTGTTAGTTCAAATAAAAAGTGAAATATAAACGATATTTCTGTGTGAGAAAAATGGCTATTCAAGCTTTCCAATGATATTGGCGGCCTCGAACCTCGGACAAAAGTCAACAGCACACCTATATATTCTATTGTGCAGCCTTAGAAAACGGCAGCTGCTTGGAATAATGTGTTGGTAGTTCAGACTCCAGATCTTAAAACTCCTTGGTATTTTTATGATCGAAGCTCTTTGGGTAATTGTCCTCGGGGGGTGGTTGTCCTTGGGGGTTAATTTTCAGGGGGAATTTTCCGGGAAATCGTCTTTCGAGGGGTAGTTTTCCGGGGGGTGATTTTCCAGGGGTTAATTGTCCTGATACGAGTGATACGCTATAAATGTACGTGCCAATATTGTATAGCATTGTATTGTAAATGTACATCAACGAGAAAAAAGCAGAGGCCAAAACGACGATCCAACGCCACAACATTTGAAAGATAAAGGTGAGTTCTGGTCATGCGATTGCGTTGTAAAAGAAAAGGTGTGGAATGGATCAGAAAAAAGTTGATCATGTAGCAAGTAAATATTGGTGTGCACTGCAGGATTCTGGAGTCATCAAAATCATAATAAATTTGGCCAAGTCCTGGTAAAGTAACAAGGACTGTACACATAAAGATGTATATGGGACTACACAAAAATTAATGGTGTCGGGGCTACCTACCTTTATTTCCTTATCTTTCTATGCTCATTACTCAGCCAGTTTATATTTTATTCCATTTGTTTTTGTAATTTTGAACATTCAGTGTAAGTTTCGTTGATTCTGTGAGAATTCATTTTTTTTAATTTTTTACCAGAACTCAAGTTTATCTTTAAACGGTGGTTTTAAAACGTCTGCTGATAACCAGATAAGTATTATCTATAAAAGTATATGAATACACACCCTCCTTGCACCCACTCTCGGTACAGTTCACTGTCTCTATCATATCTAAATACACACGCCCTGAGTCCGGCCAGGCCATTTCATAAATATCTTGAAATACTGCAAGAAATTATTTCAATTACAAATTGATTATAACAAAGGACGACGATATACGCGACTACATAAATTTCCTAAATTCGACTTATTACATAACATTAACATTGGCAATATAGTTACAGCATGACTTGCACTTTTATCTGCAATATCATTACTGATGAGATAATTAACGCGTCAAAGATTTCTTCAGTCTCTGTACTGGCTCTGTACCGGGCTCTGTACAGACATGTAGGCCTTTAAAAAGCCACGGAATTTGCAATTACCAATATCATGCCTAATGCTTTTCTGATTAATCTACCTAATCTCGGAAAAACTTACCTTTTTAAAGATGATTATGGATGATGTTGTCGAAAAAATGTACGTGGTTGAAAAAGAAAGTTCAGCTCTGATAAACTTGGTGGTATAGAGACTGCAACATAGACACACCCTCCGCTTGCTTCGTCTGCAAACGACTACATGTAGGTCACTGCATCAATGCGACGTATAGTGACAAACTCGTCTGCCGCATGCAATGTATATGTATCTCCGTTCGTTGCTTTGCTGATAGCACCATCGGGAGCACCATGGACCTACCATTAGTGATAGCACGCATTATATACCTCACTTAAGTAATCCAGCCATCTGATTGGTCGAAATTGCATTCATAAACTTCAACTGTTCCTGTAAAATTCCCGGTAACCATGGTTAAAACATTTAATATTTTTAATAACCATGGTTATTAAAAAAATAGTTCAGTCTCCATGGTTACCCCCATAGGTTTACATGTTAAAAAATGGTTTGAGCGATGGAGGATACCATACGTGTGCGAAGAAATGGTCGCTACATTTTACCAATTTTGTAATACAACTAGCAGCTAACTCGCCCCACGGGACATCTCGCCCAAGCATCAAAGACTGGGTCGAAATGTCCCGACACGATTCATCGATCGAGAGATACCAATGTGTATATGTTTGTGCTCATTGTACATTTTAGACGATATGGCTGATATTTGTTCACATTCTTTCGTCCTGGCCGTTAATTAGCAGACTACTGGTATCTCTCGATCGATAAATCATGTCGGGATATCTCGCTGGGGCGAGATGTCCCGTGGGGCGAGTTAGCCCGACTCCCTAGCAGAGCTAGAGGCCAGCGCAGACGACCGACTGTAGACCTCTAGAAGTCTACTACTACTAGGCCAAAATGGCTTAAGAAATGCTCCCAAGATTTTAACTTCTGGATGAGGATCACCAAAAAGGGTACGTGAAATCTTCCATAATTTTTTCAGATCTAGATTCTAGTACGCGACAACCAGATGCTGGTGATTGTAGTGATTTGTACGTCACGGACAGATGCAGATCCTTCCCGTAGAGGTTACACACATCCCTATGGCTATGCTATGCCTATGGCTATGCATTTCCATTGGCCATTGCGCATTCGATTACCAGAGATTCAAACTAATATTGCTCGTGATCCTGAAGGTGATACTCAATAAGTGAGGTGTCATATGAAAGCGCAGGTTTTTCTCCATATTCCCCACAGGGCCGGCCCACCCCCAAAATTGTAAAAATATCTTGCTTAGACTAGTAGAATCTAGATCTAGCCTAGACTCTAGATCTAGTCTACTCTCAAAGAAACAATCATAAAAAACAACCGTGCAGATAAACTAGAAAAAGGCCAAGGTGGTGTCATAATTTTTTCGGCATATAAAAGTATTAATGACTGCTTTAATATTCGAGAAATAGTTTTTTTTATACGCTCTCGGGAAGGTTACAATTGGGCTATTGCCCTCGGCACGCCTCGGGCAATAGCACAATTCTAACCTTCCCTTGAGCGAATAAAAACAACTATTTCTCTCAAAGCAGTCATTAATACTATACTATAGAATCCGTGCGTCGTTACAGTGAATGATTTAGTATTATTGTGACCAAATGTCACGATTTTTTAAACTTTTGTTGAAATTGTACATGTTTGATTAAAGTATTGTTATCCCATTTTCGAAATGGCGGTTAGGGAGACTTAATTTCCTTTGCATTGTATTTTTCTACCACGCATGTCTGGCTTTGCAGCCATGTTCATACCGGTTCTGTCTGGTTTATATTCTATTATGACGTAGACTTTTCATTGTTACATTCAGCTCGTATACTATTATTGTATACGCCTATTTCAAACAATTTTTCAACCGTTCACGCTGCCCCAGTAATTGGGGCTTCGCTCTGATTTACCACACGGGGATCAGTGGGAATTTTTATATCGGTAGGCCTACACACAGGTTTTTTCTGTGTTTTGTTTGATACTGGGTAGTAAGAGAAGGGATTATAATTTGTTTCTTATTATATCTCATTTCATTCCAAAATAATCGATCTTAATTTTTGAATAGTACATGTATAAGGTTTATCGAATTATGTTACATGTATTAGGAAAAAAAGAATTATATTTTGAAGAAAACCTATTTGTATTGTTCAAATATTGAATAAAAATAAAAAATAAAACTACGTGAAAGCAAAAAGGAGAATGTGTGGAGAGGGTGCGTTTGCAGTTTATAAGGGTAATTTGATATGTTTGCTGTTCCAGGCAAACATTCTTTTCAAGATGAAAGTTCCTGCAAGACACATTATTATATTTTAGTTTGCCAATGGCATTGTGGGCAATTACTTTCTTGACCTGTAGCGGTAGGGTGAATCAACTTAAGATTGTGCTTAAAGTAGATCATTGGTATGAACGACTTGGTCTGATTGACACTCTTGACGTGCAAAATGGATTATTTTGATATTCTTTATAATTACTATAGCCATGAAATGATCATGTCATTATTACACCATGTATAGGAAGGAGGCTCTCTATGATATGTTGAAGACAAAATCATCACCCGACATTTGATGATTATACAAGTAATCTTGCTCTCAGCCTATCGAAATTTCTTCTCTAAATTAAACACTTTGTGTTATTAAAAATGATTATGTATGTATTTTTTGTTGGGGGGAGGGGTTCTTTTTCTTATAAACGATATGGGTTTATTCATGGATCCTGGATTTTTTGCACAAGAGAGAGAGACACAAACACAATAGTGACTTTGCCTGGAAACCACACAAATCTATGTCTGATCCCCATTATTCATACCATGATACACGGACTGGCACACTTTTATATCGTAGGTGAACGAGATATTTCATACGGCTGGGCTTGTAACAACGGTAAGAGAAGAAAGAAAAATACATTTGAAAGGAACGTTCTGATAGGAAACAAACCTTGATTGAAATCATTTGTAATAAAGTTCACGCTGGTTGGTTTTAAATTATTTAAAAAAAAAAAAAATCCATTTATGATAACTGATAGTAACCTGAGGAGCGTGGGTGCTTTGAAGCTTGTATAGATTCTTTAGAGTAAAATTACAATAGACAACCCTTTTTAGGGTCAGCATGCTCAAATATGGGTATCAATTCGTTCCGCTTTGATACAAACATTCCTCGCTACAATAATATACGAGAAAACTCAGACAGACATAATTATAACTGAAATAAAAAATGGAAACACTATTTTGGCTTCTGTATATGACACTTAAAGACCGTCAACACTACTGGGCCAGAAGGGATTAGACCACACAGCGAGGTCACTGACAGGTGGATATCTTATTAACTCAGCTCTCAACTAACATAAGAAAAAAAGGATCATTGGGGACCAACAGGCACCGATCGTGGAAGTTTTCTATATAGAGGGAGCAAGTAGCTACAAGTAGGACAGTGGGGCTTTAACCTGTTATTCAGGACAACCATACTTAACATGATTTCAGATATTTATTATAATGCCGTATCATAATGAAATTCAGGGAATGAGTGAAAACCTTAAAACGTAAAAACCGAACTACATTTTATGCATTTAGCTATGGTGTGCTATTTTGAACATAATAAGGCTTTTAATTAACCGTTAAGCTGACGTTGAAATGATTGCAAAAACCTGAATTTGATAAAGAAACATTTTTTATTGCAGCGTTTTACATTTGTAAAAGAATATCAGAACTAGACAAAATATATCTAACAATATATATCGTGTATAATATGAAAAACATACGGGTCCGTATTTCAATACTTCAGTCATTTCAAAACGTTTGGAGCTAAACGGACCCTATTGGAATTGACGAAAATGCATCAGTTATGCTTTGTGCACACAAGAGATTACATATCCCGTTTTGATAAACTGTTTGATATGTGTTGAAACTTTAAATGTTTCCTTCGTCTCCGGTTCAAAATATTACAGATAATTTATGTGTACTTATAAATCAATTTTTGTGAAATTGATTTAGGCTCTGGCATACTCTAAAATAAATAACAACGACATTCAAGCTAACATATTTATACCCTAACCTAAAGGCCGATTCTGTTACTGCTAAGCCGATGATGTTACGAATTTGGTATAGGTTGGTGTAGAAACTAGAAAGCAAGAACATTTGTTTATTTTGAAACATCAAATTATAACAAAATCACTATACAGTATATTGCTTTATATTACAAATGTGATCGATGATTGCACAATCGCTCCTCACCCCACCAACAAAAATAAAAAATAAAATAAATACTGGGTTCAATCTCTGCGTGCCCGGGGCATTCAGGGTGTAATGATTGAAATAGGTCAAGATAAAACATTATAAACTTATATGGATGTTATGATGCTCCTATATAGTCTTCCACTGTGTCAGGTTATCTTTTGCGAATATCGCAAAGTCTTTTTGATTTAAAAATCTCTTTCAATCACACTTAGGCATGTTTGTGTCATGTTTATTATACTACAGGTTACATCATGTGAAATACACAACAGCGGGAATATTGACATTACATGGATATGATAACTTTTATTCGAAATTCTGTCAAAATATGGTCTCCGACTTTGTCATTCCACACGTTTCCTTCTTCGAATGACAACAGAGACCCCTTCTCAACCAAAAACACTGATTTAATCTGAGGAGCATTTTCCCTGTCATATCTGAATATTCCAACATTTTCAAATTTATTTGAACACATTCCAATCAGAAAGAAAAATTGAACCTTTCCTTGAAAGACAAACCAAATCTAAATACAATTCAGTGCCTTGTAGGTTGGTATAACGTTTATACCATTTAGTTCCATGCTTTTCTGTGTAATTAGTATACAATGTATGGTATAGGTACTATATTTATCTATTTCATTTATTATTAATTTGATAAATATTGAATACTGTACAAAAGAATAAATACGACATTTTTAATTATTTTAACTGTCACTTGTTGATTCAAACAATAAAATCAAATTAAATGTACGACATGGTGCTGATAAAAACAATTTTCTGGTTTGTTTTAATCCCTTTGTGTGTTAAGATGAGGTACTTGGACAGAAAGAGAGTGAATGAATGGTCTTGAAGAGAGATCGAGAGAAATATCATTTTGTTCTTGCAAAAAGATGAGAAATAAATAGGAAACGATTTCCTCTGTTTTTACCAATTAATAACAGAGATTTGCGACTTAACGGTTACAACAAAAAGACTCAATAAAAAGGATCTTAATAGCATTTTGTTTGTTTACAGTCCTTGAACGAAGAAATGGTCCAGAAAGAAAAATTTCTTTGTTGAATATGAAACTTCATACCACTTTTTTTTAGGGAATTGCTAGTTGGTCTAGCGGTCATATCCGTGAATGTTACTTTTTGAAACTGACTCTTATCGGACCCAGGATTGAAACTTGAGTCTGTCCTAAATGATGAGTATCGTATCGCATTGATACACGTCTCCCACTTAGCCGAGTTGTACTGGCGAGTTGTGATGAGTTGCCTCAAAGAGGCACTCGCAATACTTGCGAATAGCTCTTCTTGTAACTCGGGATATCTCGCGACAACTCGGTATGGTTCGGTGTAACTTTTTACAACATTCCAGGGCTCTCCTCGAAATCGGGAGCAGTTCCAGAATTTTGAACATGTTCACAATTTTCACTGACTCGTTGTAACTCGAGGTGAACTTGCTTACACTTTTAATATACTCGCATTACTCGTTAATGGGGCTTTCACATATACACTCCGGGGCCCGTACGGCGAGTAAAAACAGACATTTGGGGATTTTTCGGCCGGTGTCCGGCCGGTTGCCGTAAAGTTCCTACGGGCGCCGGGACAGTTTTTTAAGCCGTACGGGCGCCGTGGTGCTGAGTTGGCTGCTCCCAATTCTCCCGGCGTTTTTATCTGACCGTTAGGCCGTAGAAAGCCCGTAAAGGGCCCGTAGGGCACCTTACGGGTCCCGTGCGGGCTCCGGATGGTGCCCGGACGGAACCCTCACGGTTTTGGGGGTCAATTCTCATGAAAAATCTTTACGGGCGCCTTGCGGTGCTCAAGGGTTCCGTACGTGTACCCTACGGCGCCCTCACGGCCCCTCCAGAGCCCCGGGTGATATGCACAAGAATAGGCGTCTGCCGTCCGGGGGCCATTTAAAATGAATATTGCCCGTGCGGGTCCCTCACGGCGGCATCTCGAAATGTACAACGCAGTTTTAAATACAGGAGATGCGGATACCAGAGGACATCTACAGAGTGAGTCAGAAAAAATGTCCCACTTTTTAAAAGTTGTATTGTTTGAAGTATGAATATTTAATGATGAGTTTCATGATATGTCTTGATAGAGTTATCCTCCCAGTACATTTAGGTACCATTTTCATTTGAATCTCTGCATGCATGACTGAACATCAGACAATCTTTACAAGACTGCCAGGTCTCACTTGCGCCAAGTTGCTAGGTGAGGAATAAAATAATGTTTTGAACAAAGACAGCCAGTTTTTTTCAATTAGCCAGACAGACAAAAACACACGCACACACACACACACACATACACGCACACATGTGCGTGTGTGCGTGTGTGCGGGTGTGTGTGCGTGTGCGCGTGTCTGACTGCCTTTGTTCGTTGCACTGTTTTATTTCTCACCCAGTAACTTGGCGCAAGTGAGATCTGGCAGTCTTGTAAAGATTGTCTGATATTCAATTTCAATTCAATTTCAATTTAGTATTTATTGTCCATTTCTGGATATTTGATACAGTGATGCATGCGGAGATTCAAATGAAAATGGTACCTAAATGTATTGGGAGGATAACTCTATCAAGATAAATCATGAAACCCATGATTAAATATTCATACTTCAAACAATACAACTTTTAAAAAGTGGGACATTTTTTCTGACTCGCTCTGTAGTTCAGTGCACCGCACGAAACTCGGCCGGGCGCCTTGAAGACCCCGACCGGGCCCTGGCGGGGCACCTTCCGGGAGCCATCGGTACACCTGCTCATCGGACGGAGCCCGTAAGGTTACCGGTCGGAACCCTGCCGGCACCCTTACGGGCGCCTTGCATTTCACTCGACCAATTTTCTCCGGGCACCTCCCGGGCGCCGCAGAATATGTGACCACACATGCCGTAGAAATGAAAATCGGAAGGTTCCCGTACGGTCTATAAATCCACGGCAAGCCGCCGGGTAGGGAAAATCGTACGGGGCCCGGTTTATATGTGACCTAGGCATAAGCAGGGCTCCCACTTAGCCGAGTTGAAACCTCGAGTTGTGGCGAGCTCGCGCGATCTTATGGCTAGCAGTTTTATCATTAAAAAATATTACTTAATATCAAGAATTCAATTCTTGATATCACGAAATCGAATTCCTGATATCACGAAATCGAATTCATGATATCAAGAATTATCATTGCTTTACAACGTAAAATTATTTCTTGATATCAAGAATTGATTTCTTGATATCAATTAATAATAAAACGGCTAGCCATAAGATCGCGTCAGCTCGCCACAACTCGAGGTTCCAACTCGGCCAAGTGGGAGCCCTGCTTAACAAGCTTGCACTGCACTCTTCATAACTCATAGCAACTCGTCACCTTCAAGTATACGCGAGTATTATTTGTATGTTGTATAATAACTGTTGATATCTTAATTCCTGGACCCCAGGGAAGAACAGCTTTGTTATACTAACAAAGCTGAATAAGTTATCCAGCCATTCACTATACTATTGATTTTACTATGTACATGCATTTTCTTTGTATTGTTTTTAATATTGTGATATGGAAAAATAAATACCAATACCAATACCAAAAGATCTTGATAACTCGTTGGTAGATCGGTACACAAGTCGCACACAAGTCATCCCAACTCATACCGAGCTCGCGTGACTCGTACATCCATCGTAGGAAACTCGATAATGGGTGGTATGATAATTCATGCAAATACCATACAAATTAGAGTTCACGCGAGTTTACGCTAGTTCAAGCTCGCGACAGGTCGCCACAACTCGAGGCTCCAACTTAGCTAAGTGGGAGCCCTGCTTAAAGGGATCGTTTAACAATGTTAAATCTGAGATACACGGCCCTACGTGTTATCAGTGTCTGTGATATGATGTAATATTGAAGCCCTAAAAAAAATTGCGCTTCAAAATGATCAAGAAGTGCCTCAAAAAAGTAAAAATCTTTGAGTGACCGGTTTTACCATACTCGTTTTCCCCAATAGACTGTAGTGTTATGAAAACCGTCAGGCGAACGGTTTTCAAATTTTTTAATTCCAATCATAAATATCTTGATAATCAGACAGGCGATCGGCTTGTAAAAGTCACGGGGTTCCTGACTGACCTAAAGGTTTATAATTATCATTGCATCATGAATTAAATCCAGAATTTGTTTTCAGAATCTGAGACAAAGTTACCGGATCCCTTTTTTTAATGGATTTTTAACTCCCTCAGTTTCCATTGTAATTTTACTCTTTAAAACCTGTTCCGCTAAAATGCTTTTGAGCGCATATCACCAACGCTCTTTAGATTTCTTTCGTGTAAAACTGGTGTGCGTGACCAACATACAAATCATTTCAATCAAGGTAATCTTTTTCTTTTTTTGTTCTGTCGAAATGTTGTCAATTTTGTGTTGTGTGTGAAGATTGTATTGCCTTTTACAACAAGAAGCTAAGCAGCTAGTATCATACAGTGTGCATCAAAACAAGTATATACCCAACTTTAGGAGCTCAGAACTATAAAAAAAAAGTCATTATTAATGTGCCCTTTGAATCTAATTTATGGTAGAGGGTAACTAATACTAAAACTCACTATATACCAATATAGGCTGCGAAAACATTTGGCAAACATACTTGATCCAATAAGTATCACTGGGCTGATTGTATTCATCCCATAGAAATAATGGTCAACTGAATGTAGGAGGGGATATTAAGGTGCCAGTATCTGGACTAGGATGTAAATTTGATGTATTTACAAAATTACAAAAAGACAAATCCATTACCACTTCAGCCACCAATACAAAGCCATTATTAGGATATTAACAAATCTTAAAGCTTGCTGACAAGACCAATAAGGGGAGGGCCAAAGTCAAATATGCGTAGTTTTTTAGTTGCCTGCCACTACCACACAAACTAAGCACACCTTGTTTATTCGAAAGATAATACACAATATTTCAGAGATTTTTTTTTAGTCGGAGGGGGCGTCCAAAAAAGAGGCAATTTTGACGGAAAATAGTATTTTGTAAATAATATTTCGAGGAAACTTTGAACCAACATGGGTTTGGTGTCATATGAGTACAAATTAATTTATCTGCATTTCGATAACAATTTCGGTGGAATTAGGATTAATGAACATCGATATTTTAAGTAATAACCATGATATTTGTGATTTTTTTTATTTTTATTTAATTTTATCATTTTTTTCTTTCCATATACATGTATCAAAATGAGATAGGTGTCTCTTTCCGTAACTTACTAGGAATGTGTCCACTTAAATGATACACCCCTTCCATTGTTTCTGTTATCCAAGTAATTTTTAAATGCCTCCTGTTTGTTTTCGTCTTATTATATTTTTTGTGATTTCTTTTGTATAGAATTGTTGTATTTGTTTACTTGTTGAGTTCAATTTTTATTCACGGCCTTGTTGAAAAGCAGCTTCTAGCTGATAGCAGGCTTTTAAACCGTGATTAAATAAATAAAAAACAAACAAATGTTGTGTGTATGCATGTATATCCCTCTCTCTCTCTCTCTCACTATATCTCTCTCACTATATATATCTCTCTCTCTCACACACACACACACGCGCGCACACACACACACTCTCTCTCTCTCCCTCTCTCTCTCTCTTCTTTTATTCTGTGTCACTGCAGATGGAAAGATGCATCTCAGTTGAACCAATCCAGATACAGCGAAAGTTACGCTATACTCAAGGCAATGTATGAACGACAGTAATATTGCGACTCCATTCGAAACAGGACACCACATTGATTTATTATCTGACAATTGTATACCCAAATTCGTTATAATTGACTTACATGTACATACAGTGTGTATATGAACAAATATCTAACTACCGGTGTTGAATGAAGTATTTCTCATCTATCATAACATTTTATTAAGCCTGTGCTAGGAATAGGAGGAAAGGAAAACTGTGAAGAAAAGGGGTCTAAAGTTTTGGGATCTCAATGATCGTGATGATATATGTCAGGGCAGTATTAGGATAACATAAGAAGGGAATTACCCTTGATGTTTTAAAATAATTAAACCCTAGGAAACTGAACACTGAAAAAAGTGTGTGGTATCAATGTAACACCGATTTGATCAATTGTAGATTTGCATTCCATGACAGATATTTTGTACTCCATCTTGACCATATTCTCCGAAGTATTGTAATTATAATCCATGTTGTTTTGGTCACAAATAGCCTTAAGACTCGCCTTTTGACAAGTCCTCGTGACTCTGGCTATTTTCCACCCCGATCAGCGGCTGAGATGGGTCTAGAGACCCGGAGTGACCGCGCGATCGAGTGGCGTTAGCTGCGAGGCCTTTTGGATTATGGCTTTTATTGGTCTGCATGAATTATTCATGAATTTGGATTCATTGACCAATCAGAATGGCCATTTCCCATTTGATTTCGTTCGTGATTCATTCATTATCAAAACATGTAAGAAAATGTTAAAGACGTAAACTAGTTTTGCTTATGAGATGAACATATACATGATTAGTACAAAATATCATATCCAAATCTATTTTACATGCAGAATTACAATAAAATAGGAAACATTTGATGACTTGACCTAACAATCGTAAGTGAGATAATTGGATTTTCCCTGTATATAAAATGAACCAGTCCAACTCGTTTCGTTCAATGTTATAGGTATTCGTACAACGTAGAGTTTACTGTGAACGTGATGGATAATATATGCCGACGTCACGCGATGATATGTTTGCTGATTGGACGCTACCACTTCGGTAGAGAACCTCAGTCGGAAATAAGGGTTAACATAAGAAATCCAAACCAGATAACCAAAGGCCTCTTGGCTGAAACCACTCGTTTTGGCGTTCACTCGGGTTTTCGCGATTAGTCTCGTTTTAGTTGCTCGGCGTCTATCAGACATGAGGCCTTGTCTAAAGGCTAGACATGTTGGGTCACGCATCAAGGTCAGCCAGGTTCCACTATAGAATAATGAATTTAATCTTCCAGCTTGTCTGTTTGGAGTCTGTTTGTGGGGTGTGACTAATGTTTGATGATTTATCATTAACCGCAAGAGTTGTGATGGCTTACACAAAAGGTACAAATTCTGACAAAATTCTACATGAATCATGTAGATGCAATATTTCATTAGCGTGGTTACATAATCAATATGTGTATTGCTTTATAGCTGATATCCTAGAATTTCTGACACATTATTTTCCAGGGTAACTTTCATCTAAATGTCATTCATTTATTTTGATGTATATTACATGATTGAAAACTACTACCGTATCTTTATTCCTAAACTGCGATTATATGAATGGAAATTGGGCTATTAAACAGATACAATCACACACAAAAAACAGTATACTGTACATAGTACTTCTGTACGAATTCAGAGTAAGTAGGTCAAAGCAGGGGCGGCCGAGCGACTTCCAAAGTGGGGAGGGGGTACCAAGACAAAAGGGCACTTTCTGGAGAAAAAAAGGGCACCTACAAAGGGAAATCTCAAAGCGAAAGTATATACCCCTACATTGTGAATACAATTATCAGGGATGATTTCAATATTTGTTTCACTTTATACACAATACAAGATATTGCTTAAGCATTAGGCTTTGCAGTTGGGTTTGATTGTCTTAAAAATACTGCGGTTGCGTCGTTCGTTGTCTTATTATACCGATTGGTCCCGAGTCAGGCCACGGGAAAGACACTTAGTCTCGTCATGCTACACCCCCTTAAAGGTACTATGTCCCATTTGCAGGCCAAAAAAATGAAAAAGTTAAACTCCAACTGCATTTGAAAGATAATACTAATTTAGAACTTCCCTAAAAAAGGTGGGGCTTGAAAATGTCTTCAAGTGGGAAAATAACGACTATTAGTTGTCAAATCGACTTTAGGGCTATAGAGCCCAAAAGTAATAGTCTTGATTTTCAGACAATTGTATCGAATGGTCATACGTTTTATGCTGCGCAAAGATTCAATTAGTTTAATCTTGGCCATCACAAGAAGTGGGTTATTGATGTAGACAAATACTCATGTACCCTTTACAACTCTTTTCATGTATGTTATTACCAAAGAAGAAAAAAAGCCAGTCAGTCACTCAATAGTGTCTGACAGTGAAGTCTAGCAAGTAAACGGGTTTCCTTGCATAATTTGAATATGAGGACACTGCTAACGTTTAAATTTCACAGATAGGACATACATGACATATTCATAATTCCTGCAAAGTTCTACAGAATTTGAGGTTGGCTGCAAAAGGGACATAGTACCTTTAAGTAATATTGTGTACATGTTGATAGAGTTTCTGACGTGTAAGGCCATTTGTTCCCGGCGAGGGGATGCTACGCTTTGGGTTAACTTGTTCTTTTTAGGTGATTGCTCTCCTTAAGTGGGGAAATCATAGGGTTGCTGGTGTAATGAAGAAATCAGATTTATGTGTTGTAAATAATTACTACATATGAATGTACGACCTGTAAATCTGTTAATTATAATATTCAATGTGAATTGAATATGAATCCTATGAATGTATGAAATTTGAACTGAAATGTTGTCTTGCTCCTTTATTTACTCTTTTGATCGGGACTAGTATATATGTGATTATTATTTGCATGAAAGGTTTTGGACAAACCAGAAAAGGAGTGTATCTTACACTTTGCACTAGTGTACCTGAATGATCATGTAATTTAAAAATATAATCAGTTGTACTAAATAGAAGAGAAGTTTATTCAAAATATTGAGATGGATATAGAGATTGGTGAAACAAACAGCTTCACGTGCTCTGACAAAACTGAAACAAACAAAACTTTGAATGAAGTCAGAGACAATGTTGTTGTTTTTTCTAATACACCCTGTAAACTTGCTATATATGGTAAAATGAAGCAGATGGACAATAAGCAACATAGTTTCCTTATAAGTTATTTCACTGCATTTGTGTATGTGGGCCATCATTTAGAAGGCTGCTGCATCAGCCCAAGGCATAGAAGGAATAGATTGATACGGGGGGAAATGACAACATAATGACTTAGAATTCTGCTACAAATGACATTCTTAACAAATGCAATCACAATATATTATCTACACCTTCTTATTAACAATGATTGGAATTTCAACATTTCATTTCAAACCCACTCTTTATCAAGTCCACTGGAAAGCCGCTAGGTCTTCTCGGGGGGTCGCAATCTTCCTGTATATTTTCGTCGCCGTTGAACTGGTAAAAGTGCTTTCTCAAGGATACACCATTCTTTGCAGGCAGGTTGCTTCCAATGGTGGTGGATGCCTGAGATGGGTTCAGGTTACCATTCGTTGATATGACGTCGCAGTGGAGAAGCTCCTGGCGTAGGCTGTGAATGAAGTTTACAGTTGTATTTCCTGATAAGAGGGAACAAAAATGATTACTTATTGCGACAGAATGTATAATGTTTCAACCGCCGATTCCAATAATCGAATTTTATATAATTACCGTTTACATGATTTAAGCAGTGTTCATCAATTACTATATACCTTAATATTATACATGTCTTTCATTCACTTCGCACCCCTCTCTCTCTCTCTCTCTTTCTTTCTCCTTCTCTCTCTCTCTCTCTCTTTCTCTCTCGTCCTATAATATTATGTCTTTCTATCTCGATATTTATTCCCTTCATTACATCTTTGCTTGCTCCTTTTCTCTCCCTTTCCCTCCCATTGTTCTCTATTTCCCCATTATATCCCTTCTCTTCTCTTCTTCTTCTTCTTCTTCTTCTTCTTCTTCTTCTTCTTCTTCTTCTTCCTTTCCTCCTCCTCTTGCTTCTTTCTTTTTCCTTTGTTCCTTTTCATGGGTTTTACCAAACAGAATTCCTCGAATGCTGTGAGCGCCGAAATCGGCTGACTAGCGGAACCAGGGTAATGTTGGAGCGCCTTGAGCACCTCGCATGGTGGATATGTGCACTATATAAATAACCAATATCATCATATCATTGTCATCAATATAGTTTAACTGAAATCATACCTAGTATGTCCTGTGCTTCCATTCCCGAATGAAAGTTGCTCTCGCTGATTGCGTCGAAGAGAATTTTCCCGACCGAACGCTTTGAAAAATTCTGTTAAAGTGAGAATAAAGGGAGATGTAGATTCGTAATGGGATTCTGCCTATTCCACACTTCTGTGTATATCATTGTCAATATCATTAGTGAGTGGTCAATTACAAATAACAGTCAATCACGCATGTTATAAGATCTCATAATGATTCTAATTATAGTGTTATAGCAAATGAGTTGAGCCTTTCTGATCAGTGATGTCCCAAACTTTCCTTCGAACCGAGATTGGACAATGATGCTCATCTCTGCCCGATAACTGTTGCACACGTAACCATTTTCTATTTATTTCATTTATTGCTGTTCTCCACATCAAACTAGTTTGAGTCATGTGGAGATATCAAACGGAAAAAGGGGTTTATACAGTTCGGATACAAAAAAGCACACACTTAGAAAATATCCTCAAAAATTTGAATTTCATGAACATTTTATATGCATGATTTTTTAACTGAAATAACGGGGGAGTGTCTATTCCTTCGGATAGCACTACAAGTATAGGCAATATATTACGCTTGAAGGAGCACTGGCTAATATCGAAAACTCGCAAAAATTGAATTGATCAAAAATGCTTAAGCCTTAGATAAAATCAAAGTGCAAATCAGGCAGGTATTGCATAAGTTGTGTTAACTATCAATAATTGATTTGAACTATCATTGATTTTAAACCATATACCTAGCTGCGTATACCCCCAGTGGCGTATTCAGAAATCGGTAAAAAGAGAGGGGCGGCATTCTCCCAAGACAGTGGTTCAGTCAATTATCTTGGCAGCCCCTTTCTTGTACCCCATAGCAAGTTTCACTAAGTATTTTTCTGGCCCTTCAAGGAAGAGCTACACTATAGTTTGAGCCAATGTTGAAGATGCCACTGCCCCATCACCACCACCACCTCGTCCTACATTATTGCAGGTGATGTCTTTTCAGCACAGATTATGTTCAGCGGTATCCATTTCTGTTTTGATAGTGTTGGAATGATTGAATGCAGGGACAGGGAGAGATCATTATATTTACGTTTTTTAAATAAATAATTCATCTTAAAATTCACAAGACCAAAGAGACAAGGTGTTGAGTGGTGAATTAGAAATTTAGGAAAGGAAACATATTATTATACAAGGTAATGCTTTGTTTTCTCCAGAGAGATGTGACAAACAAAGAAACCAAATTACTTACACAAAATCAAGACAAACATTTATTCTGTACTAAATTATATTCGGTTAAAATAATTATAATAAAAGTGCAAAATGTACAGTGTTATGTGAGTTGGCGTGCAAGGGTGTGTGTGGTAGGGGTAATACACGGCTGCAGTTGTAAGGAAAAGATCAGCTAATGGTTAAAATCAATTATTGATAACTGCAATCGACGCCTGAAATGCACTTTGCTCCGATTCAAGACTGAACATTTCTACGCAAAACAATTTTGGCCAGTTTTTCGAAATTTACCAGTGCTCTCTCAAGCGTAAAATATTGCCGTTAGTTTTGTTGCCAACCGATTGAATATACCCTCACTAATAATTTCATAAGAAAAGATCATGCATGAAATGCGTGAAAAAACGGTGAAATTATAATTTTAGAGGACAATTTAAAAGTGTGTGTACTTTTTTAAACGAATTGTTTTAATCCATTTGATATCATTACTATTTATCATGATCATCAACATCATCATCTTCAACATTATCATCAACATCATCATCATCAACATTATCATCAACATCATCATCATCAACATTATCATCAACAGCATCATCTTCAACATTATTGTCATCACTATCGTCGTCGCCGTCATGATTATGATGATGATGATGATTATTATTATTATTATTAATAGTAGAAGTAGTAGTAGGAGTAGTAATAGTAGTAGTAGTAGTAGTAGTAGTAGTAGTAGTAAAAGTTACTACTACTATACTACTACTACTACTACTTCTTCTTCTACTACTATTATCAATATTATGATTATCATTATTATTATTACTTTTATTACTATCATCATCATCACATCTTCGTCATAATCATCATGATAATCATCAATATCATTGTTATCATTGACCGTCTTTCCTATACTCGGCTTCTCCCACTCATGACTTTGAGGTCTGAGCGCCGTAGTCAGCGACCACCACTCACCATGTCTCGAAGCTGCACGATCAGGACGATGACATCACCTAATTCTTCTTCCATCGTCGATAAGCGGCCCCTGTCAGATTCCAAGGAAGTTATGTCGTCTAGATAACGGAGTCGATCTCGCTTACGACCACGGCTTTCGACATCAAGATCCATCGCCAACTTGAATGCAAAGAGAAAATCAATGGCGAATGTTCTTTAGTTCTGTTTTTATTTTGTATTTGTGTGCGTTATTGTGTATGTGATTTTGTTTTGGTCTTATTTAGATTTGATTTGTTTTGCCTCCATTTTTTTCTCACTTTGTTGTTTTGATTTTGCCTTGTTTCGTTCAGTTTTTGTTTTGTCTTTTGTTTTGTCTTTTTTTAAATATTTGGTTTGAAGTTAAAAACCTGTCAACACACAAAACAGATACTAGTCTACTGTTCTTTTTTTGTTGATTGTTTATAATGAAATGCAAGTGCATTTATTTTTCACTTAATATCCTTTTGATAAAAGAACAATAACTATTAAATAATGCCTATACTTTATCGTTATTTTTCAATCAACAATATTTGTTTACCTCGAGAGGCACGTGAAATGAGGTGTACAAGAATCCTTCATGAAATAGAATTAGTTAACCGGAAAATTGCATTCTGAATTCCTCTCGGTAGATATCATACCATTGTCCGCTGAACGGGCATTGACGGTTAGTCATCCCTGGGTCTCGCTCTATATATGATCCGAGGGGGTTTCCGATGGCAAACAAGTGGTTATTGTTATCTTGAGGCTAATACTTTCCGAATGAAAGCCTGCCTTACCTGACTCATATTTGCCTTGAGGATACGAACTAGAAAACAAACCCGTGCTGGAGACCATAATCACATATTAGTGGTATCACTGAATTCACACAACGTATCCAGATTCCATGCTTTCATATCATTATTAGATCAATCGCGCGGGGCTAGATTTACCCGTATAATCTGGAAATAGAGGCGAGGCTAATTATTAGAGAATAGAATTAGTTGGTGTACCAATCATATCATCCTCTCTCTCTCTCTCTCTCTCTCTCTCTATCTATCTCTCCCTCTCTCTCTCTCTGATAATGGTTCGCTGTTTACTTTGTCGCCTTCACTATGTTATTCAATAATACTGGTTACAAATCTAGATGTATATACTTTTAAATAAAGCTTGTTTTTGGACATTTTGCTCTGTGCAAAACCAATTCATTTTCCATGCATTTTCTTCTCTATAAAAAAAAAGCAAACAAAAGGAAAATCCTTCCAAACATAGAACTTTCATGGTTTCATGCATTATGTTACCACCCCCCTTCTCTCTCTCTCTCTCTCTCTCTCTCTGTGTGTTGGTGTGTGTGAATATGTGTGCACGTGGGCGTGCGTGTGCATATCATTCAATCCTTCTCCCATTCTTTTTCTTTCTCAAACTGTCTTTTTCTCTCTTTCTTTTACTTTTTCTTGTTATCTCTCTGCTGCTCCTTTCTCATTATTTATTTCCCTGACTCTCTCTCTCTCTTTTCTGTGCCCCACCCCTTTTATCATCCTTTTTTCCTTCTCCTATCTCCTCCCTCTCTCCCTCTCTCTCTCTCTCTCTCTCTCTCTTTCTCTCTTTCCTTGCTTTTATTTGTTCTAATATAACTGCTATAAATTTACAATAAAGTATTATGTATAATCTTATATTAACCCATTTTAAACTTATTAATTTGTCCTTCTATGCTTACATTTTCTTACTAGCTTCGTACGTTTTTAGCTCAATTAAAATTAAAATCATTACCTGATGGGATCTCTCTAGCGCCTCATCTCTTTCGAATTCCACCTGTCGTAGTGTCTCCTTGAGCTCTTTCATTTCAATCTCTAAATTGGCAATGTTGACCCGGGTCACAGGTGAGTAGTCATCGCCAGAGTAGGGGAAGCACCATTCTCCAGATGGTATACCTGTAAAGATGGAAAGTGTGATTGATTTTATTGGTCGATTGACTAGCACGAAATTATAATGTACACTGGAAAGAAAATTTTAAAAATAGTGACACGTTCTTTTATTAATGATAACACTGAACTTGTTGATCAAATAATATCAAAGTCTCACATTCCTCATACTAAATCCCATTAGAACTGACTATTTAGGTTGTAGGCTTGTAGGCCTACATGATGACGTATAGTGTGGGTCCAATTATTAAGGGGCAGTGGTCTCGATGGGGGGGGGGGGGGGGCATTGGAAATATTATGTCGATGAAATATGAGAGCCAAGGCAATAGAGTGAGTGACGTTGTGGAAAGGGGGTCGCATAATCTTCTTTTCAAGTACCCGGCCCCTTGTTTAAATGACACTGGCTCTAACACGCCAAATTTATCGGAAAAAACTTCTTAAACTTAACATGATACTTCATCCAAACTCATTTAATCTTACTTGTTATAATGCTATCGTCGTCAGATTCTGATGTAGACTCACTACTAGACCCAGGTTGCCATTCGCTGCTTGGACTCGCCCCTCCTTCATCTTCCGAGGCTTCATTCGGATTAACGGTCTCGTGAAGATATGTCCCATGAGTTGAAGTTGTTTCTACTCTGAAAATATAATTTGGAACAAAGTTTAATTTCTAAGAAGGCTTAGACCAAACTCTTTAGGAGAGGAATGCACATTCAGGAATGCATATTAGGCTATATGTTCCGTTATGTAAATTCACAAATCCTCCTTCCATGACCTCACACAAATGTTCTTCAACATACTCCATTATACCATGCATCAAAGCTTTTTAATACCCTACCCAACGATATCAAAATGATAAATGTTTTTAAATCTTACAACATTGAGATTAGTAAAATTCAAGATATTTGCTCACTTCTTTCATCTCGTAGATAATTTTATCTTCTTCTTCTTCCCCTCACTTTGTCACTATGATTCTATTTTGTACTTAAATTTCTGTAAATATGTTCACTTATTATAACTTGCATATTTGTTTGTAAATTGTATTTTCATTGTTTTATATTCTGTTCTAATTATATGTAATCACGGCCTCGCTGAAAAACAGCTTTTGCTGAATGCGGGCACAATTGTATTTTTGTTTTTAACCGTGAATAAATGAAATAAACCATACCATACCATACCATTTTGTTTTAATTTATAGAAACCACCGGATAGTGGAATAGTGGATCACAAGGTACGGGGTTCGAGTCCCTGCCGCGATAATATCAGATGCTTTGGCTATGATTGGATTACCAATACGCCTGTAATTTTCGCACATGCCAATGAGTGATGGCAAACGCTCTTCATTTAGCCCTCGGTTTATTTGCCAAAAATCTTTGCGATCGTCTTTACATGTTATTATTACTATTTTCTTGAACATGTTAAAGTATAATGCCTACCTCTCTAATTGCGCATATTGATTACTGCATAGGGCCTACTTATATAACCAAAAAGTCAAATATTAAGAAATGTAACAATAACAATCGATCTTTATTTCTCAAAAGTAAAATGGCGTTTAAAACTGTTTTCAATACCTAATTGCTTTGGACCTGAACTGGTTCTCTATTAAGTTAACCTCGACTTGAACCCTGTAAATCTTTGCAATAACTCTTTAAGTGGAGGTTTGGAGATTGACACCCCTCAAATCACACCTCTTCCCAGAATGCAAAATAAGATGTACGGGATTAAATGTAACGCTCTGTGAATAATGCTCTTCGCCAAATTAACCCCAAATCAACCCTTCCATTTCCATACGACACTGCAAATCCCAAGAGAACAGTGAGCTGTGAATGTGCCCTTATCTAACTAGTAAACAACTCGGGCACTCACACGCCACGGATTCAGTCAAATTGGGTTGTAGATAGGCATATTCTGATTGATGGCAATTATTTTATTCTTGATATAATCAAAGCCACAAAATTACAAGTTACCAATAGGAAGACCAAAAAGGTTTTAAGCACTGAAGACGTTAAGGAACCCGAGATCTACTGGACAGCATTTGTATTTACATTCGCACTGTCTACGAAGAAAGATATCTCTTCAATACTTGAAGAATTCTCTTCTACACGTGGCAGAAGTATTTAACGGCGTATGCGTAATTCAATACCTCAATCATTAATTGTTGATATGTCAGATAACATCAAATCTTGTTGCACATAGAATACATTTCCTGTGAGCAGGAAACCATACTAATACATCAAGAGATAACTTGCATATTCGTTTTCGTAAAAATTACAAGATACATTTGTTCATGCCAAAGTGTCAATTGTGTAATACCTATCATTTATTTGGTGATTCTGCACAAACAGTGGCGGATCTAGGGGGCACAGGGGGCACAGGGGGCACGTGCCCCCCCCCCCCCCGGCCAAAAAAATAAAAATAGTGCTCACTACCCCACCCCCCCCCCCCCCCACTGAGTTCGGCCGGCGCGATTTTCAAATTTGCAGGAGCAAAAAAAAAAGAAAAAAAAGAATTGGGCCCCCCCCCCCCTAAGAAATCCTGGATCCGCGCCTGACAAAGTAAGACCATAATGCCTTGACAGCAGATTGGTAAGTTGTACTTTTATTCCATCTTTTGGCACTTGTTGTCTTTGCTTTTGTCCTCGTTTCGAAACCAACATTCGATTCCAAAGATAAAGATTTACACGTGGATGACATTTTGTTGAAGTCAACTTTGCTAAACCCCCACTAGGAGTGGAAAGTCAACGAACTCTGCAGCATGCAGAGGCGGTTATAGGACTTTGGAAAATTTAATCAAAAGCTTATCCTAGGAGTCCAGAAAGATCAAAATAACAAACTCACAGGATTAAATAAATTTAATATTGGTAAGAGATTTATGGTGGCGCCGCAGAAGCTTCTTTGCATTTTAAAGGTGCATGATTAACTTGAGTGTCAAAGAGGACATTAAGAAATAGCATTAGGCAAAGAATATGGAGTGGCTATGACTGCATCTCTTATATATAAAGCTTGGGGCAAAGTATTGACATTACTGCCAAATCTAAATTAAAACAATGATATTGACGTTTCTTTTGTAGATTAGTCTCTTAAGAGAGAGTATCTTTAGATTTCGAGATAATACACACTTTCAACAAAAATTTCTCAAGTAATATTTCTCTTATCTTATGTTTAATTCAGTTCAGCTCATGAGATGGTAACTAATGAAATGTTCAAGTGCTCTAAGGAATTATTTACACACAAAAAATGTCGATGGTTTTATGATTTGGGGGAGTTGTAATGATTCCATTGCTTGATTTAGACCAATGCAAATGTTACATATGCAGATGTAAATGTACAGATGTAATTGTTTTTTCTTACCCTTTGTCGCATTTTTCCGGAACCTCATTCTTCTGCCTTTCTTGCCATAGTTCGGCCTCGAGGTGTTGTGTGAATAGAATAGCCTCCTCAAGCTGTTTATCCCTGTTCTCTCGCAACATGTTGATTTCTCTTACAAGTTTGACAACTCTTGTCGACTCGGTCTCATCGGAGCCGAGACCCATCTTTTGTTTATAGCAATTATCGATGAGTTGATGATTTCCATTGCTTTGGTGAAATTTCTTAATCTCAACAAGCAAAGCGAGACATTTTGCATCACATGTCTGCAGAGCTCTTCGCATGTCTTCTACAACTTCTCGCAGACAGTTGTTCTCTGCTCGTAGAATTGCCACCTCCTCGTTTCCCGCCAAAATACTCATGCTATCTTCTCGTTCGGAGTTGTTCGCTGTGTGCATATCTAAGTGTTCGCTGTTGTCTCCATCTATGAACGAAGTATTGTGGAAAAAAATATTCACATCTTTTATTTAACCAGAATGTAAAGAGAGTTTTATATGATGTAATAGTTTCAGTAGTCTGTGACATTATAGTAAAAAACAGAAATGAGCATGCAATGAGAACAGTCCATCTCTCTCAAAAGATTATCAGTCTCATTGCGTATTTTGATTTTTTTTAAATTTTAATTAGTAGAAATTGCTTCTTTGTTTTTTCATCAAGCTTGACCGTAAGTATCATCTAATAGGTTTGATCGTGCTGATGCCTGTGTCTTTATATTACTTGGAAGCTGTGAGCGGGAGCGTACGCAGGGGGAGGGGTGTTTTGGGAGTTAAACACACCTTCAATCTTTCTGTCAGTGGCAGATCCAGGGGAGGGGTGGGGGCGGGGAGGCCCGGAATGAGTAATGTCGGGAACACAAACACATATCCATACCCTCATAAAAGGTAATAATACTGCACGTACACAATAAATGACGTGTGGTAACATTTTTGATGAGTATAGTAAGTAAGGTTGATTTTTGTTTTACCTTACTGTGTAAACAAAACAGGTTATCAAAGTGTTTTTTAAATATCTGTTTATGGTATTTTATTAGTCAAGGTAACGAAGAATAATTTTTCTTACTAACCTTTGAAAATGGGTGTTTTTCCCTGCTTGTAGAGTACAGAGTGAAATACTTCCAAGACAGATCGATATTGGAAGCACTCTGTGCACATCTGACGTAGCACCAACCCCTGTCTATCAGGAACGTTGATGCCTGCTTCAACCATCTCATCATCACTCCTCCATCTGTTCTGGTTTCCTCTTCTCTTCCCTTCATCCTCCACCTTGCAGTCTTCATCGTTGATCTCGACGAACATATCGATCAGCCGCGAGTGGAAATCTTGGAATTCAATCCCGTCATCATGGCCTTCGAGTCCACTCTCCTCATTCACGCTGTCGTCGTCTGCTCCGAGAAGCAGGCAGAGGTTCTTAAAATCATCCGATGAAATAGTTTCTGGCTCAGCATCATCTCCATTTGTACCAGTGATGCGATTCCGGTTTCCAAGGTGAAAGAAGACTTCTTGGATGTATTGGTCGATGCCGGTTGAGAGGACAACGATCTCATTGTTGATGCTAGCTTCTTGATACATACGGTTATAAGCGTGCGACAACGCGCTTGTCAACCACTGAGACCGTTGGGTTGGAAGGATGACACTTTGGGGCTTCTTTCAAAACAAGATAAATAAATAGAAAAAAATAAAAAATAAAAATATTTAAAAAAAAAGGGGAGGGGGAGAAGGGAGAGAGGGGAGAGGAGGTACAACAAATAGTTGGTGATCATAGTATTTTTTAGTTGAGCCAGAGTGCAACAATATCAACATTATCTGAACTTTGATTATGACCCGTGCTGGCTTGTGTAGCTTCACATGATATTCAGGTGGATGAGATGCCTATTTTTGCTTCAAGATTAAATAGGGAAACGACGAATGGTAAGGTAGATTTTATTAAAGAGAGTGGAAAAGAAGGAGAGAGAGAGAAAGAGAGAGAGAGAGAGAGAGAGAGCGAGAGGGGGGGAGGGGTGATGGGTGAAAAAACGGAAAAGTAAAGAAGATATTCCCTCCCTAATGTCGCAAGTGTACCCTCAAACTACACCACTACATAATTATAATGATAACAAATTACAGTAAATTCAATCTCGTCTACCATGTTTACCCTTCTTTTTATATACATTTATTTCCAACTACTTCCCGGGTACATCTACTGAAACAAAATTATGTCACGAATTACCGCGTTCCAGTACTTGTCGATCACCAAATTAGATTACAAATGTGACGGGCTTTCTGGACACAATGTTAATCATCAGAAAGCCTTTTCTTTTTCTTTTCTAATTCTAAACCATTATCTTCTCAAAACAACTTTTTTACATACCTCAACTGTCGATTGAATGTCACTCTTCATGATTGTTGTGTTTTCGTCGTCTGCAGGCATCTTTTCTATGTACTCCTCCTCTTAAATGACATCTGCATCGCACGATGGATGGTGAGCGAATGAACTCACTTGACACTAACTGTTCCATCATCAACGACCCAATCATCTCTCTCTGATCTCACTCTACCCCTGATTGCATTTTCTCTCTCCCTGTAACTCGCCCCACTTTTTGTCTCTCTTTCCTTCTCTCTTTCTCTTCCTTTCCATCTCTTTCTCTCTTTTTCTCTCTCTCTCTCACACACGTTCTCTTTCTTTTCCTCCTTTTTCTATCTCTTTATCTCTCGCTCTCTCTCTTTTTTTTAAATATCATCTCTTTCTTTCTCTGAAGTTTGCCTTTTCCATCTCTTCATTATAATAGCCATTCGCCTTCTCATTGTCACACTCTATTCGTCTGCCTCTCTCTCTCTTTCTCTCTCTCTCTCTCTGTCTCACTCTATCTCCCTCTCTGTATCTATCCTTTTTCATTCATCACTCTCTTCTCTTTGTCTTAATTTCACATTTCTTTTGTCATGGCATTGCAAACGACCTCCCCGCTCTCCCTCTCTCTCACGCACATCCACTCACAAGGCACACACCCTCTTCGTACCACCTTGGTATCGCCCACTCTGCGGTTTACACACTTTCCTAATGTTCAAGAAAAATATCCTACTTGTTGCCCCAAAATGATATGCATATATATTCCGATATACTCCAATTTAAAAAACCTAACTTGCCAAATAAAATAGACAAAACAATCGTTTTTGTGTAGTCTGGTTCTTGCCAGAAATATTATGATTTAAATACACTGAGGTAATTATTGCTTTCTAATCCCGCGATTCCATTCTATGCATATAGAATACCATTCCGACGAATTTCACACATATACACACACACGCGCACACGCGCACACACACGCACATGCTATTCTCCCGTATATAACACAAAGGTGTTACTTTCATGATGAATTCATCACCTATCACTCGTCCCAGGCTCTCAGACATAGCCCCTTGTGGCAAGACTGGAAGAGGAATGGCAGCGTTTGGCGTTTCCCAGAGGCGGGTACACATTGCGTATTGCAAGCCCGATTAGCCGCGCGATAATCGCCTCATCATTGGCGCCTGGCTTACGCTGCAATTGCTGTAAATAATCAGTTTTTTGTATCATCAGGCGTCATACTTTTTCCCCGTCAAATCCAAGCTTTGTTTTGTATTTATGAACACATAAACTCATATTCTCAATTCGATTATTAGGTTTTCAATATACTATTATATTTCTTTGTATTGTAATGTGCATCTTAACATTTCTGTATTTTTTTTTATAATTATTGTATGTTCTATGATAATGAGCACCATGATGGGAAAATTCTTTGCTGATCTTGTTTTTTTAAATCCTTTATCAAGGAATAAATGAATAATATTGCATCGAGAAAGGAATCCCGCCCCAAAATTTTCTTACTACTAATTGGCGAATACAGGATTCTCTGGCAAGGGCACAAGTTCTAAACTTAACTGAAAGAAAGAAAATGTTATAACAAAAATTGTGTGTGCCATTTTGAGTAAAGAACTTCTGACATCTTTTTGGAAACTAATTCTACACTAATGTAAGCAACCTGTGTCCCCCCTGTAAATGATTATGTTTGACCTTTACTGTGACAAATTATTTTTATATTATTTTAATTTCCGTTGTTTTTTGCAACTACATGTACGAGATAACTTCGAAGTTTATATCCACGAATATCACTTCAAGTAAACGTATTGTCGTGTGTACCTAGTTATATATTTGATAACTCAGCACCCCCTAAAAAGAGATCAAATTACCCTGGATCTGCCGCTGTTTGATAATAATTATAGAACATATACGGGTGAAGAGCTTTAAGTTGAAGCGCTCTAATAATGGTTCTACTGAAGTACTGTACTAAATGACGTTTTTATCCTATTTGCAGCCTCTTCGATTAATTTCAATTGATTTTCGTGATGGAATCAATAAATTTCCGTGACCATGCCGACTGAAATTTGTTATCCCGTTAAAACTGGGGTATCGATTCCTCATAAATGGATTTTAGTTACACCAAAAAAACTTCAGCCCCTACAATCCCTGTAATCTAAGTGAAACTCACAAGGCTACACCATCGTTCGCGTAGTTAATAATGAATCACAGCTTTCTGCGTCAATTCCGGTCCTGTGCTTCACAAAAGGCTCTGGCGGTCGATTAGACACATTAACAAAAATGCGCGTGCTCCACTCGGTCTTGAATCGTATTTTTATACTAAAATCCTTCGGGATATCCCGCCAATTATACCTTCTATTTTGTTGATACATATTTGACTTATTACTCATCATTATCATGATCATGTATAACGATTTTTTTGTTATTGGAGTGGAAAATTTGTTTTACAAATAAAAAGGAATTTTGCGGAAATTGGCCTACGTGTAATCATATTCCTTTTGCAAAGCGGTAGACTCTCATTCGAGCCATGTATATTACTTCTCAGTGGTGAGGGTTTAATTATTTGATTTGAAAGCTTTTTCTAAAAGAGAATGGAATGTATTTTTCTTCTCAACCATAAACTAAAGGTGTAATATTCAATAAACAACCATGAGGTGTCAAAAGAAATCGGCGAATTTGAAGGGGCCATTTTAAATTTGGAAATGCGTATAATTGGGATGAGCAGACAAAATTTCATTTAAGAGTGAGTTCCAAACATTTGATTTGATGATTGGGTGTCTGTTTAATCATATTTGCACCAAAATAAGTGAAATAGAGGTAGGATCATTTTATATATGCAGAAATAGTACATACAGAAATAAACTTAGGAGTCAAGATTGAAAACATAACGATTTATTACTTCTGATATCCATCAAACTATCATATTACAAAATGAAGATTATAAAGTATCATCACAAACAGGATTCAATGAGACATCATTAAATGAATAATTGGAAGCTCGATCAAAGGTAATAACATCATAACGCGATAATAGGTGTGAATTCTCATGTATAAATAAAATCAAACAAGATAAAGAAAAGGAGAAATAGCAGTGGAAGAATGAATAGAAGGAAAAGACTAGAGTGAAAGGAGGTAATATAATAATCTACGCCTGACCATGATTTTGATTAATTTAACAGAAATTGACCATGGAACATTTATTTACTTGAGCATGGTTCGTAGAATTGTTTCGAAATTACAAAACCGGATTTAATTCAACAATCATGCTCTGAGCTCAAAATGAAAGGACATCCTATTATCAACAACTTGATAAATATACAGTAATAGATGATTCAATATTTACTTCGATATAAGACGTTCTTCTAATATATGTTGATGATTGTAATAGTATTAGGCCTATGTTGATGTAGAATCAGTCATACTCAGTCGTACCCAAATTATACGGTGAACCAAGAACTTTTCATGACTAGTTTTCACCTTTCCCATTTATGAAACAGATATCACAGTTTCTTATTCTTATTATATCTACAAATTATCATAATGAGGTATCTAAAAAAAGGGTTGTCAGTGGTTGATTTTATCAAAAACACTGAAAAGCGCTTAATAACTGTCCTAAAGGCGCTTTACATTGCAGTTATTTCCCCCAGTCAGTGTGCACACTCTCTCTCTTTAGTTCATGGGGGAGGGGGAGGGGCTCTTGCACATACGCACAATCAAATATACATGTATGACGTTTGCACTCGTTCGCCTAACTATTTATAAACCTGGGAAGAATGATGCAATTAAGATAACGATACCTTCCTGATAAAAAAAAATAAGCCACGAGACTACCTCCAGTATTCACTTTCCTTTCGTACACATACCGAGCCTCTGCAGAGCCGCCCTTTTTTAATTTTCTATTAAAAGAAACAATAAGTAGTCTTTGAAGTGCACAATAGTTTAAAGTTTCTAGAAGTTATATTTTGAAGTACAGCAACTATAGCAGCATAAACTTATGTCTACATGAAACATTATCGTACTGTAACAGTTAAAATGGTAAAAGCACGTATTTCTTTGTAAAGGTGAAACAACTATTTCATCTCATGTTAATTGTCTCATTTCTTTGCTATTTTATTTAAACTGTTTACATGTGTTTTATAATGACTATATTTAATGCATGATTATGATCTCACGTTTACAGGCATCAACGCTTTTCTGTTCAACATCTCACACATTCCCGTCGAATAAACGATGTGACACAAAATTAAAGTGGCAAGACATGCTGGATTATGAAAGGACTAATCTGAAATGTTCCTGTCAATCCAAGAGTGGAGTCGTAAGATCTTGGTGTAATAGCCGTACTTGCTATCCCTTGCACACCCTTCTCCCCAGCTCACTATCCCTAGCTGATACCACCTGTTTTCATGAAGCATGGCAAAGGGTCCACCACTGTCCCCCTGGCACGCATCTTTCTTCTCCTCAGCACTGGCGTACCCCGCGCAGAACATGTACCTCGTCACCTCAAAAGTGGTGGCATCTTTACACTTCTTGCTTTTAACGACTGGCAGTTCAACCTCTGTAAGATACCTTGGGTATGGCCCGCCCTCTGCGATCTGCCCCCAACCCGTTACTCTTCCCATCATGTCGGTCTGCAGTAGTATTTTAGCCAGCCATGCAGGTGGAATGCATATCGGGCGAATGTAGTCCGTGAATTCCGCAAAAGGTTGCTTGAGGCGGATGAGAGCGATGTCCTTGTCAAAGCTTTCTTCGTCGAAGTCTTCGTGCTGGATGATCTGGTCGACCTCGGCAATGACCTGATGGTCTTCGCTCGTCAGGGTGTCGTGGTCGCCGAAGTAGAGAAGGATGTCACGAAATTGGAGCTGGTAGAGGACGATGCAATGGGCTGCAGTAATGACCCATCGCTGGTTCAGCAGTGTGGCGCCGCATACGAAAGTTCGGTCTGCTTTGTGCCAAATGCGACCCATATAAGGAGCAGAGCCAGGGAGGGACTGCTGCCCACCTACCACTCTACCATCCCTGGGTCCCGGGGTGGTGAACATTGTAGCTTCAGGGGATGTGACTGTCCCACAAACTGTATGATATAACGAGAAACAGTAAAAACGACAGGTACTAGCTGGCACTATACATCCACAAGGTCATCGTCGTTACTATTTTTGTCAATATTGTTGAGATCCTAACACAACCATCTTCACCAACATTTTTACCACTATCGTTATCTTCATCAAAACCATCATCACGTTCACCGCCATCATCATAATTATTAGCCTACTTATTCCTAATCATAATGACCATCATTCTCCTCAATATCACCAATCATTCTCAGTACCGTCATATTTTTGATATTATTCAAAGCACTCTCATAGTATCGTTGAAAAAATGAATTATTTCTTTTAATACAAGTTGGTTGTACGACGTGTATGAATGCGTTTACATATATATTCATACCAAAAGGTATTTAAACAGTAAGTCTTTTTCAGTTTACCTTCTGTTATGTTAATGGTGGGCGGGTTCATTGTATCTGCTACAGTGAGCCAGGCATAAGCCTCTCCCCTTTGGTTGCCCCGTTGGTCGGATACGATACATGTGTACTTGCCCGAGTCTTGACGAACAAGGTTCCTTATCAGAAGGCTTCCTCCTGAAATCTGAAAATGGCATTAAAGATACCTCATGATTAAAACCTCAATATTTTCACGTAGGTACCGACTTAGTCCGGATATGATACTATTTACAATCAACAGGGCAGAGATCCACCCTTTGTTAGTTTAAACTAAAAGACACTTCTTATCCGCAAAATGTTCATAACAATGTTTATTGTGAACTGTGACAGAGGCTTCGACCAAAAACGCTTATTAAGCTACCTTTTTGGGTTGCAAAACATCAGGAGACTAGGAGAATATGGTTTATTTTTATGACGACATGACGACCACTGGTAGGCTAACCATTTCCAAAATCTAACCAATCATGATGAACTCCTTAAAAGTAGAACTTACTTAACTCTTATTAGTTGCCCTAAAATATCCTGCTCTATTATAAAGAGCTGCATTGGATTTTACTATGCTTTCAGTGAGGACATATCCGTGGATTTTATACAAGAGGGGGCACAATGCTGGAGAAAGAAAAAAATCAGTCTTCACATTATGTTAATATCAATTGTATTAAGGTATATGGTTAAAGTATCTCTGAATAGAAAAGCAGAATTTTTTCTCCGGTGCATTTAGTATATTTTGGGTTAAACACTTGAAAGCAAGGCACAACAATACTACAAGGGGCACATATTTTTTGATCCGCCATTGTTGGGGGGAGGGTACCAGAAGGGTTGAAGACACTAACCAGAATGATTTGGTCTGTTTGATGGACTCTTGAACCATCCTTCCACCAGGTGACGGAGTCAATGGCTGACTCGGCTTGACATTCAAACAGATGGTGATCACCAACGTCCAAGGACGCGTTGGCGGGAACGGCTTCAAAATGGCGGTATGGATCGAAAGCTGCATAGAAGTTTCAGAAAATATGTCCACATTTACTGAATGATGTGAATTAATTAACATGTTGTTTCAGTCTTTTTCATAAATCGGAAAACAGAGGTGTAACTAAAAACGTAAGTACTGGGGGTGCAAAAGTCCATGTACTCAGGATTTGGGAGGGGTTGGGGTGCCCGTGAAATGTAAGGCATTGCTGTAGACCCACTACAGTTGTTATCGGATATCGAGGGCTGTACTCTGTAAACCAGCTCCTCCTTGCTGGATATGCCACGTACTGTATGTGGCCGCTGGCTGCTGCCATACTATATATTTTCAGTTACTTAGGTATTTGGAATGTTTTACAGTATGTATCTGAATTATACCCCAGTCAACTCGTTAAGACGGACACGAAATAGACCGAACCCTTTCTGAATAATATAATAAAAAAAGCAATATTAAATAATCAGTACACAAATCTAACGATTATTTGGTTATCGGTTTGTTTTGAGTCTCTTTGGCGGGTTTGCCGTGTAACTGGGGTATCAGGTAATGACATAAAATATCTCGTTGGTTTGATTTGCTTAAGCCCTTGTTTGCTTGCAGTGTTAACTCATAAACGATGAGCTACTTACCAAAGTCAACCTCCACTCTTAGGCATTCTCGACCTGAAAAGGAAGCCACGCATGCGTAGTGACCTTGGTGATGAGTGTCAAAACCAGGAATAAGGAGGTCATTAGAAGGGAGTATGTAGATTCCGTTAACAGAACCTGGCGTATAAAAAAGAGGATAGAACAAAGTAAAACAGAAAACTGTATTAGCCATGCATTCAACTGAATAAGGAGAATAGCTCGCCTTTTTTCCTTCTTTTTGGGAGGTTTCTTTAGTATATCCCCTCACTTTGGGGTATAATAAAATACATTGTTTGAACACAACAGAAACAGAAAGTTACAATTTTATTATAATCTCACAGAAATGAAAGAAGAAACAAAATGTCGTAATGGCTACATTGAGTGATTTGAATTTGGGTGTTTAGGGCTGGTGTTAACACTAACACCAGCTTAAACACCGAAATGGAAATCAGCTGGTGCTAAGGCTTTGTCCTCTGAATATCGTCAACTTCCGGTAGCTATTGTTATTGATTTTGCAAAATTGTCGTCTGCTGAACCGACCTTTGTGGCTGCTGTTAATATTTTACGTACACATGTCCTATTCACTAACACTAACCCCTAGGGATTAAGCAAATGTTGATTTCCAGTTCGGTGTTAGTGTTGTACCCGCACAACAGTCAGCGGACGAACGACGTTAATTTATTGTCTGACGATCAAATGAAAATATGTGAAACAGGTCCTTTACTATGTGTTTCATATATTCCTTTGTGTGAAATGAGTTATTTTATAAGACCAGAGAAATAGGTGTGAATTTATTCTGTGCTTTTCCTGATATCTTTAGTTTTTATATACTATTTTTAAATCATCGTCGTGAAATTGAGTCTGTGTGGCGATGCCACGGTGCATCGATATTGATATTGGTATCAGGCTCTTTATTTCATCACCAAATTTTTAGCTCGATTTAAGAGTATATGAATGCTCTAAACACTAACACTAACACCCAACTTGAAATCACTCATTGTATATTAATCTTCCAAAGCATTAATTTGTTAAAGGTGGTGTATCTCTTTTGCAGGCAACATCAAAGTATGTAGAACTTAGCAGGAATTAAGAATTTGCCACGTATGTCCTATCTTTGACATTTAAACGTTCGCAGTGTCCTGTATTCAAATTATGCAAGTAACCCTGTTTACTTTCTAGACTTCACTGTCAGACACTATTGAGTTACTGACTGAGTTTTTTCTTTGTTAATAACATACATAAAATGAGCCGTAAAGGGTACATGAGCAGTTGTCTACATCAATAGCCCACTTCTTGTAATGGCCAAAATTAAACTGATTGAATCTTTGCGCAGCCCAAAACGTACGACCATTCGGTACAAGGGTCTGAAAATCACACTATTTAATAAAAGGACTGCGATCCCTTAATTCAATTCGACAACTAATGATCGATACTTTCCCACCAATTTTTTTTTTTAAGCACTTTCATTTTGAGTGAAGTTCTAAATTAGTGTTATCTTTCAAATGCCGTTGGTATTTAACCTTTTGATTTTGTTTGGCCTGCAAATGGGACAAAGTACCTTTAACACATGCCATTTAGTACAGAATTTGCTCGTTGTATTATTATTTTCCAAAGCCACTTGCTTTTCAAGTTCAAAAATTTGAAACATCTAAACAATGGTCTATGTTTCCTGTATCTGTTATCATATAACATCTTTTTTTTCTCACTAAGATTATACAAAGGTTTTTAAAAAGTTGTTATTACTTTTATATCCAAATAATACAGTGTCAAAATTCAAACTTATATAATTAAATGTACTAGTAATATCTTTATACAAGGCCCGAAACTCTGACCATATCGGCCTTAAATATTCCCACCCCAAAAAATATGCTCCATTGTTTCAGGAAAATTTTCACAAAAATTACATAGTTCTGAATCAACCAATTTCATTTGATGTAATCTATAATTAATCTATTATAAGACAGTTTGTTTAAATGTTGTACTAGAAATGTCTTGTTTTAACTTCAATAGTTGATATAAAAGGTAAGATTTATATATTTTTTCGAATCACTATCTGTAATAACCATTTATCTCGTAAATTTCTTTATGGAACTTGATCCTTTTTAATAGTATACGGTAACATTTCTTGGATATCATGTTTTCTAGCGGTAACTCTAAGTAATGCCTTGGACACACAATTATTCCTATCAAAACCTTGTCTAAGTTTCTGTGTCCAAGCTATAGGTTTAATAATAATAATAATAATAATATGTCTTGTTTACCCAAGGTAGCCTCATCAGTATTCATACTGTTCTCCCTGAGGGCCCTGCAATCATATTATTACCCTGGTCATCGGATTCAGGCTTGGCAAGAACAATACTCCTTCATAGCATTACGAAATTCGAGGGAACTCCTCTTTCAACCCATATATCAAATGGAATTATTGACCCATCATGTTCATATAAATCACTTACTAAGTTTAAACCCTTGACATTCTAGCATTTATCAAAACAAGGTTTGGATGCACAGAACAGCATAGTTACTTTTATAAACCAAGCTGCTTTAGATTCGTTTGAAGAAGCACATATTTACGTATACTGCCATCTGGTGCTCACAATTTCCCGATGTGTCGACAGCCACGTCCCACAATAGGGACTTTTAGATTTGCGTAGGCTGAAACGTGTGATGTCCATTCAAGGCAGTGCATTAAAAGGACGTCGATCGTAGCAATCCCCCTTGTCTTCGTGCGAATCTAAAAGTCCCTAATGTATCACCAAGTGCGTGTTATGCTTGGGTACAGGAACCAGAAATTGCTCTTTATACATGTATGTACGGCTTCACCAAAATATGGCGCAATTGAAGAAAAAACTTACATCAGTGGCAGCAGTGCCTTCGAGAAGAAACTTCAATTAAATATTTACGCTTACAAACTATATTTTACTCTTTTAATAACCTTCTTCTATTTTTTACTGGAAGAGTTGGAAAACAAACCTGTCATGAGTCGGACGCCATCTTTGTACCACGTGATATCAGCCTGCGGTGAGTTGGTAGTGCAGGATTGTTGGACCAGGTCGTCCTGTACGGGTGAGTAGTCTT